>VZTL01029023.1:30140-58856 GCA_013400535.1 Scopus umbretta
ATTATTTTTTATTTTTTTCTAAATGAGAAAGTAACTTGCCAGCCTAAATGTGACGGTAAGATAGAGCTGTAGCTGTGTGGTTTTGATTTTATACTGAATTTGCAAGTGGGTAGTTCCACATGACTTGCTCTGTAAATAATGTGCCCCACCCTTCGTGTCCTGATCCTGAAGGAAACTCCTCTGTGTACCTTTTCCTACCATCTTTCTAGCAGCTGCTATTGGCCCGCGATTCCTGCTGCACCGTTTAGGGGAGGAGCTGGGTAAGAGAACACAGGCTGTCCTCTGCTTGTGTCCTGACCGTCAGCACAGGCTGCTCTGTGAGCAAACATACACAGAGAAAGAGGGAAGAAAGAGGACGGAGGGGGGATAGAAGGAAAATGAGTTTGAGAAGAAATAGGGAGAGAAGAAGATTATTCAGGAAGATGGCAGGTAGCATTGGCATTGCTAACCTTAAGAACTGAGAGGCGTGAAATCCATTTTAACCCATTTTGTATCTGTTGAACAGATATTTAAAGGAGGAAATGAAGTGAATAAAATTTTAGGAGGAAACTTTCACCTCTTGTTTGATCTGTCATTCTGGGTTAAAACTTCTGTGCATGCATGCATCTACATCTCGGGTGGAATTAGATCCTGTTTACCCTAACCTGACTCCTGCAATTAAGGAATTTATATTCTTTACTCATTTTTTAAATGGAACTATTTTTTCCTACCCCTTATGTGTTCATTTAACTCTTGGATTGAGTGTTCCAATGACTTGTTTTTTTGAAGAAACCTGATCTCTTGCTATGTTTCTTGGAGAAACTGCTTAACAGTTCTCTCTCAGAGCTTGCATGTGTAGATAAGGCTAAATATCTTGAATATCAGCTGATACAGCTGGCAAAAAAAGTCCACAAACTTTCTGGCATAAAATCTCCTCCTTTATAGATAATACGTGCTCAGAAGATATCTCAGTGTGACTTTCTAACTCTTATGTAGAAAATAAATTTTCAAGATACAGAAGGAAGCTGTTATACCAGGTCACTGTAACTTCAGTACAAGCTATTTATATAAAGTAAATGTAATAAAATACCAAAATAAGTAAGCATTTTGTTACCTTATATCTGTAACTTTAAGAAGTGCTAGTGGAAATAATGCAGTGCTTTTAATTGGGATTTTTGGTCCATGTACTAGAGAAAAAAATTACATAAAAGGCGGACTTACAAAATATTCTATTACTGGCAGCTCGATCCGTAAATAAGCCAATTTTGGAATAAATCCAAAACAAGAGCATAAGGGGAAAGATATTGTTGTATGGTGCAGTGAAATGGGATGGATTTTTCACCTTGGGGACTATTTGCTGAAAATAGCGGATGTCCTACCAGTAAGCTAAAATATAACATGCTTAAACATCCTTCTACCTGCACATGGAAACACCTTATTTCAAGGTCTTGGGTCACTGAAGTGTCATGTTGTAGCTACTTCTGGAAGAAGGACTTTAAAAAGAAAAAAAAAAAAGTCAAATATGAGTATATTTTGCAAAGTACTTGTTACCAGGATTTGTTACCAGTTTATTTGTAATGGTAACAACTTTACATGAGGTTTTGTAAAGCTTACTTGTAAATAGTGGGAGATAGATTCCCTAATTGTGAAAAGGTGACAGTAAATGACAAACTAGACTGCGTGTGCAACATTCACATGGTGGCATTAAACAGAAGGAGTGAGAAGAGTGGAACATGTCAGCTAGGGGGTGTGTGTGTATACATACACACAAGTGTACCAATATAAAAGAAAATACATAAATGAACAGAGGAGGCAAACATCCTGGAAAAGGACAAAACATTTGTGGAGAAGTAGTAAAGTGGATTGAGCTGAAACTGGACATAATTATTGGTCAAGGAAACAGTTTACCAAGAAGTTTGAGAGCTGATTTGATCTCTCTGAGAACTTGGGAAAATGCCAGGTTGATTCTTTATACGTGATGGTTTTCTCCACAGATAGCAGAGAGAGATTCTCAAAGATGTTGTCATGTTGAATGCTGCTGTATCTGGTAGCTTACAGCTTATCCGCAGAAAAAGCCAAAATTTCATAACGAATTACTGGCTATCTTACATGAGAGGGTAAGTCAGGAAAAGGATGGGTGATGAAATCTACCTCTCTGCAACTTCTGAAGTTATTTATCTTGGAAGATCCTGAGTAGCTTTTGTCTAGTATTCTTGTGCTCAGAATATGCCCGTAATTCAGTTGATTGAATTATTGTATTTAATTAGCCTTGCAGCTCCCCGTGTGTGTTCTGATTTGTGAACAGCAGTGCTGAGTGTGGCTTTGGTTGCTGAATGTTTATTCTGCTTTTCCCACTGCTGCTGTACAGAAGCATAAAGGGTGCAGGCTGAATTGCCTGTCTGGATTGCCTGTGCTCACCTTGCAAATACATATTTAAAAGGAAAAAATGCAGGTCACTCATCACGCTTTCGTGATTGTAATGTGGAAAGACTTCTACAACTGAATTTTCCCTTAAGGTTACCTCTAGTTTTTCAGGGGTATTTCCACCCTCATCTGTTATTCAAATCTATGTAGACATTCAAATCTAAGACATTTTCTTTGATCCAGATGAACTCTAAATTTGCTGCTTCCTGCATATCTCCGTAGGCTGAGGTCCTGGCCCTGTTGAGGTCAGTTGAGGATTTTAAGATTATTCTAATGGAAACAGGTTTCTACTTCTGGTACCCTTGGGTACCTCCATGTTTTCTCACTTCACACACTGGCAAAACTATTGTCTAATCCTGGCCCTCTTGCAGTGTGAAACAGCAGTGTCACCTCTTTCCATCTCTCGAAGTGAAACCATCCCCTTAAAATGGCTCAGAATGGCTCTGCTAGAGCGTCTCCGTCATGTTACAGTCTGTTCCTTTAATATCCTCCTTTGGTGCTTTTTCTGTCCATAGGTCAGATGTACATGTGTATTGATTTTTGTCTTTAGAACCTTTTTAGCTTAGTCCTGCCATGGCTCTTTGTTCCACGTTTGTTTTTGCTTTTTTCCACTGACAGTTCCAGCTTCAGCTTTCTGCTTATGAATTTTTCCCACATGCTTTCCCCAAATCTGCTCTTTGCATGTAAGGAAAAAGTGACAGAACCTGTGAAATCGCTGTCTGAACATTCAAGCTCTCTTTTAGATCTCACCTTTGCTATAATGAAATAAGAAAATCACCATCTGCTAAGTAGGTAGCGAGAGGTAATTGTGGCAGGTGGCTGCAGATGGCATACAAGTCTGGCACAAGCTACACTTGTTATCCCATCTCTTCTTTCCTTGCCAGCACACCAACTCCTTTTGTCCCCCTACATGCCTTGTTTTTAAGAGTATAAGTTCCTTTGGTCAGAGCTGTTGTTCAGTATATTCCTCTTGATGGACATCACAGTCCTGTCTGGTTGTGTGGGTTGGGTTTTTTTGGGTTTTTTTGTCTGGAGTGATTTGTAACAACAGATGCTTTGTCCTGAGCATGAATCACCTAACCTGCATGTTTTAAGGAGCCTGTTCACTAACTCCCGCAAAAGAGAGAAGTGGGAAATTCAGTCTTAAAACAAGTATCTACAGTTGCTAATAAGATGAAACAAAGGAAACTTCTTTTTGTTTTTTGTAGGTGAGCTGCCTGGCTTTTGATTTATCTGCAGTCTTTTTCTCTGCATTGTGTCCTGTGTCTTTGTGAATTTGGGGGATACTAATCTGCACTCTCCATCGTACAAATGCTGTTTTTTAAAAACTCCATTATCCTAGAATAGTTTGGGTTGGAAGGGACCTTTAAAGGTTATCTAGTCCAACCCCCCTGCAATGAGCAGGGACATCTTCAACTAGATCAGGTTGCTTAGAGCCCCATCCAGCCTGACCTTGAATGTTTCCAGGGATGGGGCCTCTACCATGTCTCTGGGCAACCTGTTCCAGTGTTTCACCACCCTCATCATAAAAAAATTTCTTCCTTATATCCAGTCTGAATCTACTGTCTTTTTAGTTTAAAACCATTACCCCTTGTCTTATCGCAACAGGCCCTATTAAAAAGTCTGTCCCCATCTTTCTTATAAGCCCCCTTTTATAAGCCCCCTTTAAGTATTGAAAGACCACAGTAAGGTATCCCCAGAGCCTTCTCTTCTCCAGGCTGAACAACCCCAACTCTCTCAGCCTGTCTTTGTAGGAGAGGGGATCCATCCCTCTGATCATTTTTCATAGCCCTTCTTTGGACCTGCTCCAACAGGTCCCTGTCTTTCCTGTGCTGAGGGCTCCAGAGCTGGACGAAGTACTCCAAGTGAGGTCTGACCAGAGTAGGGGGGCAGAATTGCCTCCCTCGACCTGCTGGCCACACTTCTTTTGATGCAGCCCAGGATACAGTTGGCTTTCTGGGCTGTGACCACACATGGCTGGCTCATGTCCAGCTTTTCGTCCACCAGTACCCCCAAGTCCTTCTCCACAGGACTGCTCTCAATCCCTTCATCCCCGCAGCCTGTATTGGGGGGGTTGCCCTGACCCAGGGGCAGGACCTTGAACTTGGCCTTGTTGAACCTCATGAAGTTCACATGGCCCCACCTCTCAAGCCTGTCAAGGTCCCCCTGGATGGCATCCCGTGCCTCACACATGTCAACCGTACCACCCATCTTGGTGTCATCTGCAAACTTGCTGAGGGTGCACTCGATCCCACTGTCTGTGTCACTGATGAAGATATTAAACAGTACTGGTCCTAGGATGGACCCCTGAGGGACATTATTGGGAGCTCCTGTTCAGTATGTTTCAGAGAGTAGCATGATGCTTTATACTGATACTCCAGAAGGTTCTGAATGAAAAATGCAGTTGGAGTGAAAGCTTGAAAAGGTTTATCTACTATGTTATTGGTCTGGTTTTCGTACTTCAGAAGCCTGGTATGTTAAATTATGTTTCAGTGTTATTTCTGGATGATCTCAGTTTTTACTTTTTGCTAGTAACCTTAAAATAGTCTCAACTTAAAAGATTTCTAAAAAAAATAAATAATCGTGAGCATGGATCATTGCTGGAAAGTTTGAATCAATGGCTTAATTATGCTATTTTTGCAGGACTTCAAGAATATGTTGAGGCAGTCTCATTTCAGTATTTTATCAAAACACGATCTTTGATTAGTGTTGAAGAGATCAACAAACAACTAATATTTACAGCAGAAGACAGAGAAGAAACAACAATCACGGTAAAAGTTTTTCTTTTTTTTTTTCTTTTCTTTCATGTGACAAACATCTTTTTGGGATGGAAATGCAATGAGTAGGCCTAGTTACATTTTTGGTATCTGATTAAATAAGGCCAGTTAGTGGAATGGTATTAGATATACATGTGGGTGTTGACTTACGTGTTCAAAACATGCTTTTTATTCTGACAAGCAGTAAACTAAATCTGTGGGATACAAGTTTATAAATTTCACAACTTTTTTTATTCAGAACAAACTGAACTCCTTCTGGTAGGAGGAAAGATTCAGGGTAGGGAAATACTAGCAAACAAACATAGAGGAGGGATTTTTTAATGGCAGTGACTACCTGTAAGGCCTAGTGGTGTATAGTGAGGTAGCAAAAGTTGGGGGAGTCGAATCCAAGGCAGGATGAACTCCACGAATTAAATCTTACTGCTGGTACTGAACTAGTCACAGGAGGCACTTAGCCCAGCCACTGTTTCTTGACTTGCCCGTACTCCTGCCTTGCCCTACACAGAACTTTTTGCATAGGGACACACTGCTTCCACCGACCACAGTAAACTGGGTACAGTTTGATTGTTGACAGGGGACAAAAGGCGATTTTGTAGTAATGTACCTAAATGCACATGCTGTGCACGTGCGATGTACAGCAAGGCACAGCACTACTGCTTTAGATGAATTCCTGAGTCTGCTTTTGTTGAAGAGATTCTGCTGTAAAGCACTTTTTAATCTTTCTTCATTCTCTTGGTAAGATCTTTGCAAAGAAGCCAAGTTTTTGGCTTAAGTTCATTTGTTCTTACCAGAGGCAAACCCATTGTGGCACGCTTGTTTTAACAAATTGTGAAGTTGTTAACCCCTGCATACACGCCTCTGACCAGATTTGTGAATTTGGGTGGATAGCATGTTATGGGAACAAGGGAACAGAAACCTGTGTTATCTCCCCCGTGACCAGTATTTTGGCAATAAAAAGTATTGGAAACTTGGATATAGGAGCAAGCTTGTAACTTTGATGAGTTTTCTTCATGAAGTTTTCTTTTAGCTATTTTACTATTTTAATGAGTTCAGTTGATATTAACAGGATCTGAGAGAACTATATCTATCAGCTTCTTGTAGAAAATATATTTTGAAATTCAAGATACTGTTACAAAATGATATGATTTGCTTTCATAACGTAGACTCTTTGAATCTTGATTGCTGTGGTAGCTTTGGACAGACTATTTAGGGAAAATTTAAATCTATTAAACTGAGCTCTGAGAGCCAAAAAAAAAAAAAAAGCAACTGCAAATAAATGTTGGTACAAAGATGTGGTAATTCTGTTTGCAAATAGAGATGGTAGAAGCAGGGCATGTTTCTCATGATTGCTAGAATTGAAATCACATTTCAAGTGGGAATGATGCTTTCATACCTTCCGGTGTGCTGGAAGTAGATTAGTATTTCTGAAATAAGACTGTGTGGAAGTACCATGCAATTTGATCTTCTGGAACTTTTTTAATTACTAGTTACGTTAGATAAGTTAGTATGTATTTGAACCATTATAGACTGCTTTTTCGTAGTTCTCTGTACTGGGCTTTGTTCTGTTCTGTCCTCAGACCTCCAATTCCCATGATAAACAACCACACACTTGGAGCCTGAAGGTAACACCTGTAGATTACCTGCTGGGAGTGGCTGATCTAACTGGAGAGCTGATGCGACTGTGCATCAGCAGTGTTGGAAATGGTGACATAGACACACCTTTTGAACTGAGCCAGTTCTTACGTCAGATTTATGACGGCTTTACTTTCATTGGCAACACTGGACCTTACGAAGTATCTAAGAAGCTGTATACCTTGAAACAGAGTCTGGCAAAAGTAGAGAATGCCTGCTACACGTTAAAAGTACGGGGATCTGAAATCCCAAAGCACATGCTGGCCGATGTGTTCTCCACCAAAACGGAATTGATTGACCAAGAGGAGGGCCTTTCTTAAAATAAGGAGACTGTCACAACTTGGGCAGAGGACTTAGAGACTTTAGTTACGGTTCATGGGGTTTCGACACTTCTCAAAGCGTTTTAGGTAGAGACATTTTTAGTTTTATCTATGAGAAGATTGTTTGCAGTGGTAATTTGTAATCAAAAGTACTTTTTATGATGTGCAAGAGAACAAATATTTGACTTTGTCCTCTTGGTATGGAATTTCCTGTATTGCTCCATTGTATCTTCTTTCAGAATGGCCAAAATTTCCACTGCGCGCTATGCCAGCGACTGTCAGTTGTGTGAGTCACCTCAAGCTGTTGTGGTTGCTGTTACCAGTTTTCGGCAAGTGCAGCAGTGGAAAAAAATGGTTGGGTACTGTTATTTAGCATTATCCATAGGTTTCTGCTGACCCTTGTTTTCTGAGTATTTGGGTTCTATACTCACAAGTAAAACAGTGCATCTATGTATGTGTAAATTCATCCCTTGACTTGGTCTCAAAGGTGCCATGTAACTTAAGTTTTCTCTGATCAATGCTTTTGAGCATGAAACTGAAGCTAAGTCAACTTTTTACCAGTTGATAATGAAGCTAATTACACCAGGTAAATGCTACTGTGCATTCATTATTTTGGGGCTCTGTTTAAATTGAGCTCTGTTTAAATTAACACTGGTACTTCACAGTTTTGGCATGAGCTACAAAATCCACCCAAAAAAAAATACTGTGGAATGTATTGGTTTACATTTTTTGTAATACAGTTTAATGCAGAATCTGACATCTTTCCGTTTGTAGACAAAAGCAGAAGACCTACCAAGTACGTTTAACACAAATAATTTGGTGTTAGGACAAGCAGTTTTTGGCCAAAACAAATGCAGCGTGGTGTTGGAAGTCTGTTCTCCATTGTTTGTGCTGCCCTGAGGACCTCCAGCGGGGTTGAACTGGTATTAGTGAAAAAAGGCCAGCCAAGCTTTAAATATCTGTTAGCAGGAACTATCTCATGTACATGTTCCTATAGAAAGGAAATTGCAAACAGAAATAAGGCAGACATTCCGACTTCCACATTTATCTTTGAGGTGGGTATGTCACCATTGGCAAAAAATCAGGGCTTTCTGCTGGTGTCTGAAGTTATGAAACTCTGATAATGTACATTATGCTAAAGGAAAACAGATAAAACAACATGATCTTTAGACTCCAGGAAATAGGCCTCCCAACTGCAATTGAAAATACTGCATGTTTTTTATTTCCACTTCCATATGCTGTGATACTGCCAATATTTTTCCCATGAGCATGTCCTGAGTAGCTGGGATCATCTGATATATGGATTGGAATGGGTAGATATATTTCTGTCACATTTTTCCATTGTTTCCACATAAAGCAGTATGTGGCGGGTTGAACAAGGAGTGGCTTTTTCCTATTGTTTAATACTATTTTCTACAATAAATTCTGAAAAGCAGTCACTGCCTGTACGTTGGTCCTTTAGCCTGTTGGTCCCAGTGGTAAATAATGGTGCGAGTTTCCCGATGTGCAGGACTTGACTTGGAAATTTCACTCCATTCCTATATTCATGCTTCGAGGGGCACTTTCTAATCCTGAATCTCTTTTCTTTTTCTCCCTAACTTTAATCTGTGAAGTCTAAAAACTAGTCAGGATAGAAAGTTCATGTGATCCTCTTGAATTGAAAAAATGCAAAGCATTCAGATGACAAGATGGGTTTATCACTGGAATAAATCTCCTATGGTACCCACGTTTTTACATCTCTCCTTGTTTTTTCTCTCCTCTTTTTCTGATGGGAGGAGGGAAAAGAAAGAAGGGTACTTATAAAGAATGTGTTTCGTCATGTCATGTGTTCCCCCCCTGAAATATATGCATCTAGTATTTCCGTTGATGCAGGTAAGACTATAGTTCTGTGCCTGTTGGCGCAGCTAAATTTACTGGAAGTAATTGCCTGTTGAGTGTATTTGTGTGAAGCAAAAGCAGATGGTCACTAGAGGTATTGTGTGATACTAAACAGAGGTCTGTCTCTTCTCTGTCCTAGAAGATATCAGGTGGAATTTAAAAAATATTCATGGCACAGTTTGAAAAGGGATGAGATGAACTCCAGCGCGTGGCAGTGCTTGACTGAGTGACGTTCTGCCTCTGGCCATGGAACGAGCTCGTGGTGGCCACCACTTGAGTCAAACAGCTCCTGCTTTTGCGTAGTCATTCATTATTTTTAAAATTACAGATGTCTAAGAAGCATACTGTTTTCTAGCAGTCTTTAGAGGTTCTTTCAAAAAAAAACTATACTGATTCTAATGGTTTTGAGACTTACATTTTCTGTAAGGGTAGAGAAAATTTTTTAGTGACAGACATGACTTCTAAATTTCAGGCTGCCTGTCCGTAATCAAGAGCTGTGAATAATTTCTAATAGGGAGCAAAGTGTATGCGTGGTGCATTAGAACACCAGCACAGATGGGAAATAGCTAATGGCCTGCAAACCTCCTGCTCAAGGAAATATTTTCCCCCAAAAACAATTACACTGTAGCTATTTGAAAAGTGACAGACATTTATCAGCAAAACAAGCTGCTAAACAAGCAATGGCAATTTTCCCATTTCTTATCCCATTACTCTGTGGAGCTATTGATATGCTTGGTCTACGGCCAGAACAGGACTACGTCATAGCAGATGTTTCACAAGGGCAGCTCTGCGTGCTAAAAATCATCTGCCTTTCTAGAATCTCCTTTCTCAGAAATGATTTTTCTTTATGGGTTCACTTTTGTCCTGACTATTAATTTGCAGTGAGGAAAATAATCCCAACCGCATTTAGCTTTCCAGAACTGCCAGAGAAGTTATGCAAGAGAAACTTCCTGTTGACGGGACACGTATGTCTGTCTACTTAGGGTCCTGCTTACTTGGATTTTCAGCGAGTTTCTTGAAAATCAAAAGCAAAAAAAATTAGAATAGGACCTTTTGTAATATTTACCATATTAGGTGCCTTGTGGAATTCTATGGACCGGATTCTGGCGCTGCCCTCAAAGAGTTTGCAATTTAAGAGTAGGCAAAAGAGTAGCCAAGACAAACAAAAGGAAGATGGTAGAAAGGGGGGGAGATGAAGTGACAGGATTTTTTACCAGAAGACTCTGTGTGGTAGTAGGTTGGTTTACCACTTCCCGTTTTGGAAAAGAAACTTGTCAAAACTTCAGAAAGTCCGCAGTGTGACAATAAAGGGTTAGCTGGGAAGGGCGAAGGCAGTGGAGAGGCAAAATGGAAGGAAGTGAGGTAGAGACAAAGGGGGGAAGAGTGGCAAGGAGTGGGACAGCATGGAGGAAGAGCAGGCTGAGCTGCAGGACATCGGGTGCACATGTGAGAAGGGTGGGACTGGGGAGGACGTGGGACAGGAAGGCAGCCCTGCAAGAAGCTGGAAAATGACACTTCGAAACCAGGTGACTGGGCTATACAAGAGACTTGGGAGTTGACCGTAGGAACTGAATTTAAAATGACCACAAGGTCCCCAAAGCATCTGTCTATCCTTGGGTCGTAAATAAGGGCAACTTGATTTTCTGAGCAGCTGAGAACCTGCAGGTCCTGGACTGAGCAGGGTTCGCAGGCTTCCAGCTGTGCCATCACAAATCAACAACAAGCTCGTAGTTCCCACACCACCCAACTTCCCATGCATGTTCCCTTCACTCCTGTGTTGGTAGCCACAATCCTTGATGTGTGAGCTACCACCACCATTTGCAGCTGTTAGAGACATGGTTAGATACAGTTTTTAACATAAAGGAATGCTTACGGTGACCACTGTTTTCCCCTTGTGTGCTGTTTACGTGTCCGTTTCGCTGTCACTGCTGCTTCAACCCCCTCTCTGTTTCTTCCCTTTCTTTACTTATCCTTTCTTAGGCTGTACTGTTCTTTCGAGGCATTGCCTGTGTCCATCCCATGGTTTGGTCCCTTCTGTGTTTAGCTGGCATCCTGGGGTAAAACGTCTCCATGCAGGAAGAGGAATCGGCTGGTTTCTTAGGTAGGTTTGTCTACTTGCACCTCCAAATTTGGAAGTAGTGTTCTGGCTGTGAGGGGAGAGGTCTGGTATTCCTGCACTCAAAAGGCCTGGTGCGTGTGTCCTACGGCAGCCATGGTGCCGCGTGTCAGGATGGATGGGTGGGCAGATCTCGTGTTGCTTTTGCAGGTGAGCAAACCTTAGTTATTCTGAGGTTTGCAATCATCGCGAGCCAAGGTAAATTGCCTACAAACATGAAAGAAGTTTCTTCTCCAGTTCTGAGGAAGGTAGTCTTTGAGGAGTATTATTTCCCACCAACTCTACCTCTTTTTACCTGACCCATTATCCCTTTGAAAGGCCTTTTTGCAGAATGTAGCAGTAGAGACTTGCCTAGGACTTCTTCTGGAGCCCGTCGGTGCCTCCCTGAACAGTGGCCAAAAGTGATGTGATGGCTCCTTTCTCAGCTCCTCCCACAGGCTGGGCAGGCTGGCTCTGGTGTCCCTCTGGCCACCCAGGGCTGAACTCTGAGCCTCCGCTATTGGACTTTGCAGGCCGGTGACATGTGGGTTCATCCTCTTTCTTTTTTTTTTCTAGTGGTGTTGTTTTCATGCTATGCAGATGTTTGCTCCTCCCAAAGAAAGAGCTTGTTGTGTAGGCTCTGCTCCTCCACTGCCACGACAGGTCAGATGACTTCTTGAGCCCATCATAAACTGTTTCTCAGCTACTGGTGCAGTGCAGGTTTTATGGGACATCGTCTATCTTTGGGCACTTCTCCCTCAGCCTTGTGCTTTCCTGCAGGTTTGCAAGCCCCTTTTAATCCAGAAGGGTCCTGCCACTTCTGCTTAATTCTTCCTCAAGGTCCTTCCCTCCCATGTCTCCAGCAAGAAGAGCTGACAAAACTGATCTGGAAATAGCCCAGTGCAAATGAGCTTTTGCATGCTTGGGGACAAGAACCAGCTGAGTGAAGGATGCACTTGAATAGACAGTCCTGGGTGTTTCAATGTCATAGGAATATTGTTAAAGCACTGGCAGTCTCATTTTAGGAGGGAGGGGGGGTTGTTTCTCTCCTTGCAGCAAGGACTGTTTTGCTTTGCGTACCTCATGCTTGAAGAGGAAGGTGATGGGCAGGAGATGCCAGGGGTGTGAGGGAAAATGAGTAAGATGAAGTGGTGCAAGGTCATACAGCAAATCGGTCAGGAGCCTGGAGTTAAACGTGGCTCTTTCAACTTCCAGCCCAGCTTCCATGGCTGCAAACCTGAGCTCCTTCTGCTCTCCAGAGTAAGCCAAGGCAAGAAGCTGCTCCGAGCCCTTTATGGGACTGAAACGTGAAGGCCACTTGCACGTGCAGGTCTGTCACCTGCCGTGCGTGTGCCCAGTGGGCAGGTAACAGCGTGAGAAACACTGATGCTGAACTTCCAGCTGGCCTTTACAAAATCCTATTTTCTCAGCAGAACAAGTTTTTCTAATCCATTCCTTGTTTACTGAGTGGCATGTGCGTTTGCACTGCAGCCCCGAAGCCCGGAGCAGCACGCATTCCCTTCCCGCTGGCAGCGCGTGGGAGAGGGGCCAGCCGGCTGCCTGCCGACACCTTGTGGTGCAATCAGTTTCCTTTGCCTTCTTCCCAGACCTTTTTTCCAGCCTTTACCCAGGAGGGCTCCTAGCTGATACGCTGTTGAAGAAATACTGCTTTACAGGAGCAAAGCAATAATTAGCAAATAATTCTGATTCGTATTTCTTAATTTGAGCTACCTGTGCAGTGTCCTACCAGTTTGCAGTTACACTGATGCTCCTAAATCACTTGGGCTTCTTTGAGATTCTTACCTCTCTCTAAAAACACTTATTGTCTGTTAACTGTTGGGGTAGAGTTTGCCTGGGTCCTGCTTTAAAATGTGTTGTATGTGGAAAGGGGAGCCGTGGGCATCTGTGGTGAGAGACCAGTGTTTGTGACTAAATCGTAATGCTCATTGTAAAGAATGTAAAAAGTTTAAGCCCTTAATAGGGCCTGTGCTTTACAGGAACTGATCAGGAAAAGCAGGGCAGCTGTAAGCTTTCAGTTTATTTTAGATATGTGCTATACTTTAGCTTCTCTGGGACTGCCTTCTTACTAAAAGGATTTGTATTTGTCAATTATTAGAGAACATATATTTGTTCTGCCACCTAGTGTCCAGCTCTAGAAATACTCAAAACAAGCTGTTGGGGTTTTTCAGTTACAAGTTATTTGTTGTTTTCTCTTTTAGTTCTTATAAGCACAATTAGTATTGCAGTGTAAGCTTCATTTTTAGACTTAGGTAGGCCTCTGATAGTAATAAACTATACTCAGCACTTCTGCTATTTGGAAATTTTGTGAATAGCGGGGAATAGCATATGTTTCTTTTATATCCCATGTTATATGTGTATGGTGTTTTGAAGACAAATAAATAAAAAGCCATGAGAAATTTTGACTAGACCTGTCTTTGCAGACTTGTGAATTGTATAAATACTCTTATTTGAACTAGTACATTTAAGGAGTACCAGTACTAATAAGGATTTGTAGGCTTGAGCCCTAAATTCTTTAATTTATATTATAATCGTGCTACCCATACAAGAAAATGCACACCTGAACTCCTGGTATAAAATGAAATGCTTCTGCATGTGTGAATGTGCCTGTGTACTTCCCTGCAATGACTGTGGTTGCCACGGGAAAACCCTCAGATGGAAAACACAAGTGGCTTCAAATGCATGCGACTCTGTGTCTGTAGCACAGAAGAAGGAGCTGTGCTGCACTCTGTGAACAGAGTGGGGCTGGGGTTGGTGTCTGACCCCTGGGACATTGCCCAGTTGATGCTAAAGGTGAGTTGGGTCCCTCTCGTTGTCCCCACCCGGCAGCTCTCCCTTTGCCCGGTGCTGCTCAGGGGTGCCTCAGGCCAGGAGAGACCTGGCATGTGCCATGGCGGGGGGCATCAGGAAACACTACAGTAGGCTTTTAAAGGGGATACACAGCCCGAGTTGCTGCTTGGATTCCCCCTGTGGAAAGGCATTGATACCAGTCACTAATAAAATTTCATAACTGGCCTTCAGAAATTGTCACCATGGAGACTTATTTATTCTTCTAGAAGTCGTTCAAGGGTTTTTTCAGGGCCCTTCTCCTACACGGCCCATTCATTACCGAGTACCTTCCACAGGATACCCACCCTGGGACTGAAAGCCATCGAAGGGCACACAGATCTCCTGTTACGACACCCACAGTTCCTGCTTGTTCTACACCCAACTCCAGGGTGGTGAGCTGGCACACTGGAAACGATCGGGCAAGGCTGGTGCGTCTGTCTGGGCACGTGGCTGCAGACATCTATTGCTACCCAGGCACTCTGCAATACAAAATTAGCCCTGTTTTACGTTATATTGTCACAGTCGTATCTGAACATCTTTGGCTTTTTGTAGTTTAGCTGGGGGGCCAGATACTCCATCAATGTAAACTGCTTTCTGGATTACAGCCACGGGAAGGAAGGAGATGCTAGTTTGTTTTAGAGCAGTTCCTTTGCCTGTGGAAGATCACAGGTTTTGGAGGGATTTCCGTCTTTTTCTGCCACAGCTTAACAAAGACCGAGATTTTATAAGAACCTCTGAATGCATGTCACCCAGCTTGCACTGCATATAAAGGTAGGAGAGAGTTGGAGTCCTCAGTCTTTTGGGTAAACTCAGGTGAGATTCCAGGTGGTGTCTTCAGTAAAAACACTTTGAAATCTCTAGCTCTGGCAGGGAAGTTAGTGGCATCCCTCACCTGCCAAAACTTAGCAGCTACATCCTGCAGCTCTGCCTCAGGTCAAAGCTCTCCCTCAAGTCTTCGGGAGCTCTGAGCTGAACTCGAAGCTCCCTCTGGGCAGCAGGAAAACCTGGAAAGAGGCAGCTATGAAGGTGTCTCTGCACCTTATCAGCCTCTCCCTGGGCCATTTGTGGCCCTGCTTCTTTTCTGATTCTGGTCTCCTTTGCTTTTGGGAATTTCATTTTGCTGTAGGGTGTTACCATGGGGGTTTGCTGATGCAGCGTCTGAAAACCAAATAACTGGTAGATGGGTACATATTTGTATTTTTGCCTTATTTCCTGTGTACTTCCTTCCCCCCTGCCCCATGCACACACATGGAGCATACTGGTAAAGACATGGAAAAGGAGGTGAGCTTGAGGTGAGACAGTTTGCTCATAATGAGATATCCACTGTAGTAAAGACAACAGTTGACTGAAAAAACGCAGGAGAGCATTACGAGACTGCACAGTGACAGGGTGGGGAAACAGACTGAATGTAGGTAGACGTGAAACGGTACACACAGGGAAAAATAACCTCTGTGTACACCTTTTGAGATAAAAATATTGGATTTTTTCCATGAAAATATTAAGCCAGTGCTTGTCAACAAGCAAAAAAGCCAGTCAAATGTTAGGAATTATTAAGAAAGGACCAGAAATAAAGATCATANGATGAGGATATGCTTCATAAATGTCACTGTATGAATCTTGTGAGTCACCTGCTTTTGAGTGGGACTGATCCCTCATCTCAAAAAGGATATATCAGAAGTGGAAAAAGTCCAGAGAAGGGCAGAAAGGGTGACCAAAGTTTGGGAATACTTTCTCTGTGAAGGAAACCATGGAAGTCCAGTGAGCTGGAATCCTTCAACCTGGAGAAAAATGACATTAGGGAGGGTATAATAGAGGTCTACAGAGTTAGGTGTGCTGTAAAGAAGGTGGATGTGCAGCAACGGTTCACTGTTTCTGCCAAGAGAAGAATTAGAGGCCATCAACTGCAGCTGGCCACAGCCAGGCTCAGAGCAAGCTCCAGGAGCTGGTGTCTTGCGTGGTGGATGGAGACCTCGGGAACCCCTCACCACGTGTGCCATGTGTGCCAAAAGCTGAAGCGGGCTCAAGTGGAGGCCAGGCAAGCACTTGGAGACTGTGAGAGCTGAGGAAGCCCCTGAGCCCCTTTCAGGCCCAGGCTCCATTTAGGTGAGCACTGCTTTCAGCTGGAGGGTTGCCTCTCTGGAGCTTTGCTCTCCCACCCCACCGTGGGCGAGCGCTGCACAGCTGGGCGGCCCCCGGGGGCTGAGTGCATCGACAGCAACCAAGACTGCGCACAGCCAGGGGATAACAGCCTGCGCTCTGGGCCAGATGCTGCCCCTGGTGTTTTCCTCCTTCTTCCCAGAAGGGGGATGCAGGAGGTCTCCCGAGAGGCGTGTTTGTGCAGAGGCAGCCAAAAACATGAGGAAGGAGGATGTTGGCATAAACTGCTGTGGCCATACTTGTGCTCTCATGTGTTTCAGCACAGGAGAACAGAGTTTCAACAAGTTATTCTGGGTCATCGAAGGCAAATGCTTTCTACCAGAGCCAAAGATGTCTTACACCTTTCCCCTCAAGCTCCCCCAGCAAACCGGTTGGGCTTCTCATGCAGTGCTCAGGGCTGGGAAGAGGACAGGGTGAGGGTGGCCACAGCTCCTAAACACAGCAGGGCATGGCCCTGAGAAGCGGTGGGGATTTGGACCACAGACGTAGCAACGTGCAGGAGAGACCACTTGGGCACCTCAACACAAAGCCACTGCTGGACACGCTTCAGGCGCAGCTCTGCGGTGCAAATAGGACCATCGCAGCATCCCCCAGGCTTGACCTGAGCTCTCGCTTTGCCACAGAACTCACACCGTGTGAGCTAACACAGGTTTTGATGTCGATGTCCTTAAATTGTTTGTCTCTGTTTTTAACAGGCTTGTATTGATTTAGGTTAATTTAGTTACCCAAAAAAAGGGTTGTGCTGATTGCTCTAAATGGATTAAATAGTGATTTTAGTTAAACTGATGGCAGGATTGTGTGTAGACAGGGCCTGGAGCTTTGTAAGCTAATGACTTGGCAGTAATGCAATGAGTTTTTTTAGACAGCCGAGCCCAAGCTGTTGTTTTAAATATAAGACCATAAGTGTTACTATTCTAGTAGATTGTCCCCAAACGTGATAATTTTCCACTAACCTGGGCTCCTTCTGAATCCTGTCCGATCTCTTTGCTAACTCTCACTTTTCTGATAATAATTTGGCAAGTACTTTTACTCCAAATGGATTTTGGATTAAATCCAAGTGTAAAACATGGAAAATTTCCATCTTTTGGCAAGATTTTAAAATTTTTATTCACCTTCCCATCCTGCTAAATTTTTCATATTTTGGCAATGGAAAAAAGTTTGTCTTAATTTTTTATAAAAATTCAGATAGATGAAAAATGCAAATGAGCCCAGCTCCTGCCAACAGCAGGGACCTTTCCCCACAAGTGAGACCTGAGAGGAGGACAGGTCCAGAAGCAGCCACTGTTTAATTTCCTCACTCAGAAAAGAGCAAGGATGAAATTAGCCCTTGGTCATTACATTTTTTGTGCCCATATCACCTCAATGGGAAGAAAACACTGTACTTGCATAAAGTCTTTCCTGCCTGCCTCTGAACCAACTGATTGAGCTTCTTCCAAGTGAATTTGCCTTCAGAGGTCTTTTCTCTATCAAACTGCAAATCCCATTTTGATTCATCTGCTTTCTCTGTTGATATTTTTGTCTCCAGGATAGGATTAAAATTTGAAGAGAACATGACTCCAGACCAATAAGTCACTGAACCCTGGTTATCCTTGATTTGCAAGGAAGCCTACTGAAATACTGAATAAGCTTTAACTCAGGAAACAACAGTCCAGCAGGTAGGCTGTGATCCCTTCTTGTCTTAGGTGGGATTATGGAACCAGAAGCAGAAAGCTGGTGGCAAGAATGAGAGGAGACTCCATGCCTCAGAGGACAGAGAGAACAGGAGGAAAGGAAAGCTCAGGGCTACCAACAGGACAGCAATCAGAGACCAAGAATCTGAATTACCTAGGGAAATTAAGCACATGGTAACCCAGGGTGCACTAAGATGAATTTTTGGCAAAGAGTTTTCTATACCACTAGTGCATGTCGGATCCTGGATTATTTGGGGGAAATTTGATCCCAATAACCTGGAGCACATGTAGAGGTGAAGTTGTGGTAGAGAGGCAAGACACAATTCAGACAAATCAGGGGTTAGAGCATTGCTGGAGGGGCTGGGTTACCCAGAAAGAGTAATAAACTGGGCCAAGACATGGGCCAAGAGGTCAAGAGAATCACCACCATAAAAGCAAGCGGGTTGTGTGTGACCCAAATGCAGCAGCTTGCTGGGGGGACTGGTGAGTAAGGGGGAGGGAAGTACAAAAGCACAGCCACTAGGCAGTCCCACAGCCATAAACTTGCAGTCTGCTTGTAACCCTGTGGCAATAAGCGCTGTGGAAGCCATCCCCATCTTCACTGACCCCCTTGCCAGAGCGAGCTGCTGGTGGACAAATGCCCTTTCGCCCCTTCTTCTAACCTGCAGTGTGTCCTCAGCTGTTCGTGCAACCTCTGGGTCTGTCACTGCACTCATCCCTCTTGCATATGTCCTTGGTGCCCGTGCCCAGGGTGTATCAACATCTCAGGACCACTGACACGTTGTCCTTACATGAGGGAAAGGGAGCTGACACTCTGCTACGCGTTTGGAATGAAGATACAGTAAGGCTGTGGCAAAGCAGGGCCCTGGATCCACGTGCCTCCATGACCCCCACTCATTCCTGTTTGTCACCCAGGATGTAACATCCAGCCCCTGTAAAGTAAACCTCCACTAGAAGCCAGGAGCTCTTCCCATCTTGTACCTGGCTCTACAGCTCAGTGAGCAAGGCTCCAGGGCTGATTGTTGAGACTTCTTATCCACAGTCTATTAAGTCCAGAGGCTCAGGGCTAGAGATATTTGTCAAGTAATAATGACAATACCATCTTCTCACCTTGAACACCTGAAATGTAGGTGAACAAATCTTAACCAAACTGACCGAAACATTTGCACAGAGCAGATGGGACAGCTAGACTAGGAATAAGGCCATTTATCCCCTCGTCCCGTTTGCCGTCAGGTGGTGTCTGAGAGCTCCTTCTGGACAGCTCAAAGCTATTCCAGGCTCACAGCAGAAAATGCTGCCCACGAGGGATGCCCTGCCCTGGAACACAGCCCTCCCTGGGCTATGAGTCGTAAAATAAACTCACAGATCAGAACAGCTGGCTTTGCTACAAAAGACTATAAAGCTCACAATGAGTAAAAGAATATCCTACAAAATCCTTCTTCAGTCTTCCCTGAGCCTCTTCCATGAAACAATTAGTGGATGCTCTTGTTTTGACCTCTGTGACTCACTGCTGCAATTCAGTCGTGGCCTGTGATCACTCAGTCGCTTAATGCGGCGCGGGGAAATAGGCGATTGTGAGAATTTCCTCTCTGCCTCCCTCAGCCTCCCGTTGTAGCTCTGCGGCACGTTATGCTGCAGCGCCATGCGACCGCAGTCTGGATGCTCGCATCCCAGATGTGCTGGCTCGCCCTTCAGGCAACGCCTCCTCACAGTATTACATGGTGGTCAGGAAGGCTTCTCAAAGAGACAACGCATGTCACTATGTTTTACAGTACTTTGTAAACCAGCTGCGAGTGCAGTCCTTTTATCAGTGGTCTTAATAGTTACGTCGTGGCTTAAGGGCTCTACTAGAGTTGTATTTCTAAGTCGGCATCTTCTGTGTGTGCATGTGTGTATTTGTAAAAACTCCATTAAAGATAATAGATTCCATTAAAGCAATTACACTGGCGAATGTCTCCCACATTCTTTTTTATTAACCATATTTAACTTTGTCAGTCAGCAGTATATTTACTGTTATGGACTAGCAAGTGATTTTTAATCACTGGATTTGCATAACATGCACATTTGTGTAACTTTCCAAGTAGCCGGTAGGTACGAAAGACATTTAACAATTAAACCAAAAGTGTTTCCAGAGATTCCCAGCACCCACAGAATGTGTTTGGAGGCTTCTCTGCGCTTACCTTGCCTTGGTCACGCTGTGATAATTTTGGCAGGAGAGCAAGGGAAAAGCCCTCAATAATTTGCCAACTTTTTCACATCTAAAAGAGAATGAAAACAGAAAACTGAAAAATTCCTCCTGCTGGTACCATGCCTCAGAAACCCTGCCTTGTGTCCATTAAACTAGCGCTGTACGCTTCTCAGGATGACAAGAGTATTTCATTCTCCATCTGCTGACTCCCAAGTGCTAAATTTCTGCTGTTGACACGAATGGCAGAAGGGGCCGTCGCAGGAGTGGCCCGGACGGAGCAGGCTGTGGTGTCCTTCATGCAGGGCTCCCTCCAGCCCCTGGGGGTGGCTGAGCCAGTGACTCCCGCCACCGCAGGCACCGGCTGCTCCTTTGTCAGGGTTTGGGGGCGAGGGCTTCTCCATGTGACGCTCAGACTTCTCGCTTGCCTGCTTTTGACTTCCCTCTGCTTGATCTCTTCTCGCAGACATGTTTTTTTACCCTTAGTCTCTTTGCTCTTTCCCTCTGGCAGTTGCTTTCCCTCTTGCCACTCATCTTCATATCTTTCCATTTCTTCCCCTTTTCCTCTCTTAGCGTGCCTATTTCTCTTGCTTTTCCCTCTTGCTTTCTGCCGAACCATGCGCACCACATTCTCCCTTTCCGATCATTTTCCCACAGGCTGAATCACAGCAGCTGTGTTTGTGTGACCGTTTGTATGGCCCAGAGTCATCTCCCACAGCTCGGGGCGCCCAGCTGAGGGTGATCTTCCTTGGCTCCCTGTGTAGTCACTGGGATGAGACAGGAGCCTCCAGAAGGTGACTCAGTTTTTAAGGCTGTCAAAAGACCTTGTGAAGACTGATCTCCTGCCATGGTCTGTCTGTAAGACAGACAAATATCCTAACTTACGGGCTTTCAATTGGGGGCCAAAAGTTATTTGGTACAAATCCCGCTTTTGCACAGTCTTTTGGCACATGTCAGATGGATGGGGGGCACAAAACAGAGCATCTTCTCTCTGAGCAACATCACTCTCTCCCAGGTGCCAGACCTGCGCCCTGATGGTCAGCATGAGTCCGTGCCTGCCGCACAGCAGCAGACTTGCTGACAGAGCCCTGTAACAACTTTTCCCCACCCCAAAGTCCCATCTCTGTGCTACAGACAAGGCATTTGTTCTGGCTTCGATAAGCCAAGCGAGCATTTTTGCTCGTGTTCCCTTTTTTCTCTAAAAATAGGTATCATGGAAGGAATAAGGAAATAAAAGTGAAAAAGGAAGCAAAACTTTCATTCTCACCCAACCATTTAAAAGCAGGTGTCTGCACAGTTTCCACAGCTTTCGTTTTGCTGGGAGAATGTCTCCCAGGGGCTAACTTTAACATTTTGAATGGAGCCGTGTTTAGCCTTTTCAATAGCAAATTACACAGGAACTAGGAACCACAAATGCAGCCTTATCTCCATCCCAACATTTGTTCCCAAAGAGATTTTTCCAGTTCTCTGTGATCAGACCAAGAAAATACAGGCGACATTATAACAACCCTCCCAGAGTTTCTCTGTAGGCACGCTCTGTTGTTCACTGAGATTGCTGACAAGCTGTTATATGGTAAAAGTCTATTTTCTGTGTAGAAATCTGGTCCTACGATCTGCCTGTGAAATTTTGTCAATGGCTTTCCTAGGATTTCACCCCCAGCCAAGGTCACGGCTTTTATCGCTTGCTGATCCAGGAGCGCAAAAATCTGTCAAAGTCACACACCCCCGCCCCTTCCCTGTGCATCTCTGCCCTCCCCTCCCTTCTAAACACTTGTGGGCACAGGAGGGATGACCGGGGTCCCCAGGAAGGTCCCTTGTCCCCGGGGCAGGCTCGGTGGGACACTCTTCCCCACACTTATCCCTTCTCTGCAGGTCACTGGTGGAGGGAAAGCTGGGTCCACGTCCCTACGTTCTTTGGCCCAGATAGCGGTTGGGAGTATTTTGGGTTAATCGTATTACTGACCACAGGACATGACATAACAGAAAAGTGTAATTTTATGGCCTTGTGTCTGACCAAGGTGGCTGTTGTGGCTGCGGCTGCTACAGCTCGCTCTCTGCCCCTCGACTGCCATTCGGTGTGCGGCTGACCTGGTGGCTTTAATAATCAAATTTTTATTAGCCTGTCAAGTAAAATGCTGGCACTGAGCCACTGGCAAGTTGTAAAGCTGGTCAAATAATTGGAATAATAATTCATTCACATTGAATGTGGTCCATTTAAAGGTGGTGCTTATTTCCTGAATGGAAATGAATCCCTTCTAAGGATTTGGTTTAGATTAGTTCACTGCATGGTTTACTTGAGCCCTATAATTTAACCACCGATACGTACAGTAGGTTCATAAATAGAGCAACAGAGCCTTGGCTGTGCTAGGAGATAGTGCTATGCACTAATGTAAATTATAAATGTAGAGTTAGAAAACCTAACAAGCCCAGCTGGCAAACTTCCATGTATTATCTCACAATAATTGCTTCCAGCCGGTAGACATTTTTTGTACAGCAGAAGACAGGTTATTTATATTATATATTTAGCCTAAAACTGTAATAACATCCTCTGGCAAAGGTATTATCTGATGGTGTCTGAAATGGAACCAGCTTTCCTCTTTCCAGGCATTAACAAATGAAAATCTTTGTGTCATCTCATGGCATTTCCTGAATTGGAGAATAAAATGAGGAGGATTTTTAATTCATATAGTTTATTTCTTAAAAAGTAAATCTATTTTTGACAACCAGGTTTCCCAGAATTGTTACACGTGGTTTGTATCACTGACCAGAGAAATACTTCCTCTATGAATCTAATCAGGCAGAAACAACAGTACCACTAGCAAGACTGGTTCTTGGCTTAGCAGAGTCAGAAAAATACCTGTGAACAAGCAAGGCACATGAAGGTCACAGAAGAGAGTATGTTTTTTCCTGTTGCCTCAGAAATGCCTGGATGCCTGCTATGTTGCCCATCCGCACATTCTCAGGCAAGCACCACAGTAGTGAGGATGTGAAGTCAACAATTAGGAAGACTAATAAGGGTATGTTTTAGAAATCTTAGGCAGAGATGTATCTTAGTGATGGGCCAGGCTCACTACTCAATGTAGCTGTTCCATCTGCTGGTGACGACAGAGAATGAGAAAACAGGAGGATGGCACCTGGGCTTTGTGAAGATATCTCAGGTGCTTTCCAGTCCTTGGGTAACTTGGGAGGACATCGTGAATATTAAGCAATTGGTTGGCCTGGGTTGCCTGCTCCTTCCCCAGTCAGAGGTCTCAGTCGAGGAAGTCTCTGCCAATGTTTGGGTTAGGTGACTATTGGGTCCTGGCACAACCCCAGAAGGTCAGGCTGTGCTGATGACAAGATCCTTCTCAATAAAGGAGACTAGCCTGACTCAGGGAACTCTAGGTAGGTCAGCTTCACCTCTGTCATGGGCAAAGTCACTAAAAATAATTTAATTACTGGTAAAGAACCCAATCAGTTGTGATCTGTACATGTTGATGTAGTAAGCGCAGAAGGCATTCATGCAAACAAGCTTAATCAGGCCTGAAGCTCAGTATTCATCTTTGATGAGAACACAAGTTTGGTGGATATAGACCGTCATAAATGAAAAGAGTTTTCTGTCAGTTATTTGAACAACTATCACACAACAGCCTGATTTTTAAAAGAAGAAAAGGTAGAACTATGTAAGATCAAAATATTCAATGGTATGAGACCTGGTGGATTGAAAGGTACAGTTGTCCAAGAAGAACTGTTAAGGAATGGCAGTTACTGTAGTGAAGTCTGCGTGGAGCAGTATAAGGCTTATTGCTGTTCAATGTTTTTATCAAGAGCTGAGAGTAAGCATAACATTTCTGCTAAGAAATCAGATCGTGCAAACACTGGCCAGGTGGCAAATAATGACAAAAAGAAGAGTCACGTAGAGTGGCCAGGACTGCTCAGGAGGGAGCCCATCCAGGCAAGTGATGTCTTAGTACAGTCCTAAGATATGTAGCTAAATTAGCTAAAAAGCAGGAATGCAGGCTGTACTTACAGGAGGTGAGTTTCAGGGGGTAAGCAGTGACTCTGAAATACTTTGGAGAGGTCAGAACAGAGAAGCAACTCAGTTGGAGCTCCCAGTACGACGGGAGAAAAGGTGCTGACTGCCTTTGGATACACAATTGGTAAGAAGTGCGTAGGGATCAAAAGCCCTACATGAAACTGTTGCTGGAATACGTATCCCGCTGGGGTGTTCCCACTGAAGAAGTGCACTGAAGAATTTTCTGCCGGCACATCAAAGAATCACAGAAATAATTCAAGAACTGGGAAAAAAGGGCTTTCATCAGCTGCTGTAGAGTTCACTTTATTTAGTTTATTCGAAGGAAGAAAATACCAGCCTTCGTCACCTAGGGCATAAACACTTATATCAGGGTAAAACCCCAGGGTGGGATTCAATCACCTAAACACACAGACACTTAAGGCATGTTAGGTGCTAGATGTATTGCTCTTCCTTTGGGCAGAGGGAAGAACAAGAGAAACTCTCAAGGCCCTGCCCAATCCTGCGTCCAAGACTCTGCTGGATAGCCACAAGCTCAGAGCTAGGCACGGTGTGCACCCCCTGTACTAAAAACTTCAATCTTCCCCTGTCAGCGAGCTCCCCCAGCTGCTCTGCAAGCTCTGCAGGTAACAGAAGAGTTGTTTTAACAGCTTTTAGCAGCAAAATCGCCCTGCAATTGCTGCTAACATAGCCACATGCAATCAGAAGATAACCTGCAGTTCCTGATGTAAACTCCAAGGACAGTCTCAGCACAGACATACATGGGTCAAGTTGGATTTGAATTCAGATTCTGTCCTCCAGTTGGAGACACAATGGACTGGGCTTTCAATCCCTGGACTACAGTCCTGCTCTAGCACCCCTTGGATTTCTGGCATGCAGTTCCTTGTCTGGCAGAGAACATGTTTCTTGAGTCACTTTATGTATTTGCACTTTTAATATCTTGTATTTGTGCTCAATATATACACATAGAAGGTATATTGGCATGAGAATGGGAAAAACAAATGCGGCAGGAGCTTGTTGCCGAAGCTAGCACATTTGAATGCTCTTCGTGGCTGGGTACGTGAGCAGCTCTGAAGGGCCCTGTGCAACCCGGGGTGCTTGCCCTCTCAGCACCCACTGCTCCTTCAGGCACGGCAGTCATGTTGACCAGTGGTGGGCAAGTCACAGGGTCATTCCTCAGCCAGTGTTTTCCCCTGCATCACAGCACCTGGAGGTCATTTGATGGCATTGATGCAGTTAGCCGGGAACTGGCAGGAGGGTGGGAAAGCCAGCAAGAGCCGCCGTTTCTCATGGCTGCAGGATGGGACCACTTACTGCCACAGCTCTGTGGTGTGAGGTGTTTGTGAGGGACTCTGTGCCAGAGTCACTGTGACTGCCCAGACCCCAGGCATGCCCCTCTATGTGATCCTCTCAATCCACACAGGAAAATGGGTATGCAATGATCATCTTATGGGTAAGATGACAAGTTAAAGGGGTAAGGTGTATTAAAAGGAATGCTACAGCCAAATAATGAGTTCAAATCTGAATACACACATGCTGTGAAAAAAAACCTCCATAATAATCACAGTACAACAGGAACTAATTTTGTATCCAGATGTAGGAAGATAAATGCAGGAATGGTTGTTTACCCAGTGGCTGAACTGCAATGCTTAAATCCTGATTTCCAACAAGCAGTAGGTACTGAAGAGTGTGAGACAAATAACTGTGAAGCAATGTGGGGTTTGGCAGGAGTCAGTATGGTCAAAAGAATAGTTGCTGAGGAAGATATGCTTATTCTGCTTTTGAAACCACCAGTGCTCCTGCTTGCATTTCTCCCAGTTTTTTTCTTAGTTGATCTATTGACTTAGAATTATGGCTGGTCCACAATACTATCAGTAAAGGTCCTTAAAATCCATTTTTAAAGCCTGGAGAACAGCAATATGAATCCTCAGCTTGTTTGCTAGGGCTCAGGTGTCTCTAGGGAAACTAATTCTTTTCTTGGACTAATTTAGGTTTATAGGAAAGCAGTCAGTCATAACAAACATCCAAAAGCTTAAGTCTTTTGATTTGTACATCCACTGGATTAGGACTTCAAATATTTTTGAGTTATCTATAATATATGATTCTTAATCCCATAAATATTTTGGACTGAGTGGTAATGAGCTATCAGCTTTACTCTTGTTTTGAAATCGACCCTGACACCAGTTGAGTCACTGTCTTTGGAATGGAATCAGAACATGATGCCAGTAAAGTCAACCAGCTGCTCCGGTGCAGTTGTAGAAGAACAATGAAAAAGATGATTCTGGAAAGTGAAATGTATTCACCTGTAACAACAATCACATTAAGTCTCATCAGTTTCTTTCAGATTTGCATGAGTTTGTTTTAAAAAATTTGTTTAAATTTTTTTAACAAAATCCTGGCTTAGCTGAAGTCTCTAAGAGTTCTGTGTTTAATAACTGGGACAGGGACTTTTACCTTTTGCATTAAGACTCTGATTTATTATATTTACTTACCTATTATGAAGATTACCTTCATGCTAATCACATCACAAAACATGTTCCAGAGTTATTGTAAGTACCCACAGAGTCAACTAAAGCACAATCCAATTTAGAACATCTCATTTTAGATAGGGCATGATAGTATATCTAAGCTAAGCACTGATTGAAGCTGTGCAAAAAAATTTTGCTTCAGTTCTCTAGATGAGCTAAAAATATATATATACTTAAAAGTTATTTGCAGATTAATCCAAAATGCCCTTACTTGTACTGTTTTTTGATGGAAAACAATCCTTTGGGGATGAACTTCACCACTGAAAGTGAAATGAGTTCTTCTGGTTTTGGACATTTGAAGTGAAAATGAAGGAAAAATGGAAGGAAGTGTTAGTTTTCCCTGCAAAAGATGTTACTGAGGGGAAAGAAAAGATGGTAGCTGAGCCACGAGGGTGTGCAAGTGAAAAGGATTGTGCAGCGCAGAGGTTGTGGCTCCAGCAGGACCAGGCAATGGAAAAGTATCGGCCCGGTTCTGGCTTGTGCAGAAAGCAGCAGTGTGGGGAGCAGGAGCCTGCGGCCACAGCAAACCACTGAGCTGAGCTGCCATGTTCTACCCGGCCAGCCAGCCATGGTTGTCGTCGTCCCTTGTCCTGGCTCTTCTGGTGCGATTTGGCAGCTTGGCTGGGTGCCCTACCTCCCCACGGGCACAGCTTCCATCTCACTCCGGTCTGTGCCAGCCCATGCTGCTGCTCTGCCCTAGCCACCCCCTCCCAGCCTCCCATCTCATTGCAGCTTCCCTAGTCCATGCTGAAGCCATGCTTCAAAAGGTGCCACGTAGATGGTTTTTAAAGTGAAGGAGAGATGATGAGAAGCATAGCTTGAGAAAATCAGTATTAGAACATGAGGGTGGTTATTTACTCTTCTGCTCTGTGATAGATGCTGCAGCGCCACATGTGAGCCTAGCTTAAAAAGCTCAAGATGCCTTGATCCTGGAATGATCAAAATAATTAAGTCTAACATGTCTGGTCTTTCCTAATTTTAATGCTAGGGAAAATCTTTTTTTTTCCTGAGTTTGACTTGAATTTGCAAGTGGAGTTGGCTTCCCTTCAGCGGCGTGTTTTGGTGAATACCTTATTTACTGCTGCAGCAGAAAAGGTCTCTGGTGTAGCAGCGATCGGGTAGAGAGCAGAAAAACAAAGATGAATGCAAGAAGAAGAAAAGCAGAGTTTGCAGCTGAGCTATGAGGCGAACCAGAGGTCATAAGGGACAGAGCTACAGGAAATCTGTTCTTGGTGGCAGCAGGTGCAGGGGGGAGCTCTCATACGCTGATGTCGATTGGAAGCGAAGGTACCACACAAAGCAGCAGCCATGTGTAGACAACGGGAAGCAGAGAGGCCGAGAGGAGGAGTGGAAAACAGAGGGGGCAATTTTGAGCTGGCACGAGGGCTCAGGAAGTCGTTTGGAGAAGGAAAGGGGCAGCAGCACTGCCTTCAGTACACAGGAGGGATTGTTACAATTTGGTGGGATTTCTGATGCAGCATGTAATGCTGTAGTTTCACAGTCACTTTCAACTGGAGAAAGGCTTTTGGTGGGGGGGAAAAAAAAAAAGGTTTAAATCCACATCTGTTCCCGGTTTACTGTAGAGCCAGAGAAACGCTCTTGCCAGCACAAAGCAGGTAGTAGCATGGGGGAAGGGAAGGAAGGCACAACTGGAGAAGTAGTGGAGGGAACAGGCAGGACCATTTCTTTTGGCAGCTGTGCCTGTATATGCCATCATAATGAAAATTGGAAATGAAGAAATAGCAAAGCACTCCAACACCCTCCTGTCTAATGTAAAATACAAGATAGCCATATAGTATCCGCTGTTAGGCACGCTCTCCTGTGTAATTTCTTACACCATCCATCTCACTCTAAACACCTAAGCACTGCCCAAAAGTGCATTAGGGCAAACTGTAGGTGCGTAGATTTCTTTGTAAGCTCTGGATGTCTCACCGGGTCATTTGGATCAGACCTTCCATGAAGGGCGCAATTCCAACAGCATTAAAACACAGGAATACTATTCTTGCCTACTACTATTTGCTTCAGAAGTCTTATCTGCTTCCTGCACCTTTATCTCCAGGTATGCTTGAAGTCTTCTCTAGAAACTATCTGCCATCTCCCTCCCTCCAAGTCCTTTCCAATGACAATTGAGCAGGGGTGATTGTCCAAAAGCAGCTCCTCTTTTGATAAAGGAACAAATTGCCATGTTCTATGTATACACACACACACACAC
>VZTL01029024.1:0-28713 GCA_013400535.1 Scopus umbretta
GGGGGCGGGAAGGAGGGAGGGGGTATAGAAGAAGGGTAAGGGGACATTTGAACTGCTTCACTGCCTGCTCTTGCTTTACTCGGGTGTCTGGTTTGTTGGTTTGGTTTGGTTTTTTTCCTCCATTCCCTGGCTTAGCATCGCACCACTGAATGTATTGCCTGGGAAACGAGGCTCCCCAGCTGTGGGGTGCAGCCATCCTCCCCACCTCAGCTCCAGCAATGGCCACAAGGCCATAAGAATGTCCTGTCACCTGCTCTGCCACCAGCACAACCACTTCCCCCTGCTTCTTCACCACTTAATGTTTTGGAGAGTATCTACTTCTACCCCCTACTTTAGGGGAGAAGAGAAGAAAGAAGAGGGGAGTAACAGATGTTAGTTATTGCAATCCAAAGAGAAAGGGAATAAACCCAGTTAACCAGGAGCATGGGGAGAAGTGGATCTGTGCAGTGTCCTCGCTGTTTGCCAGGCCTCGCGGTCTGTCCTACTGATAAACACCGACCCAGTCTATGTTTTTGGATTGCATCTTGTGGGGTTTTTTTGGATTAAGAACTAGGGTACTGAAGAAAAGACAAGTTGCTCCATGATCAGCAGGACTTGGTCTCCCAATTTCCTGTGGCTGTGTCTGATGTGGATTCTCTTGGTCTAATGGTAAGATTGAATTTACCTCCCCACCCTTGCTTTCTGGCTGAGGGTACAAACAGAAGTCTCTCTCTCCTCTAACAAAAGTGCTTGTTTGCCCGTTAATCATCTAGCAGCCAGCTGGCTGATTTGCATGGGTCAGCTACATACAGTTAAATCAATCCTAACGCCTAGGAAATCCACAACTTCCCTAAATTGGGGATCCCTGGGGCTGCCAGAATGGTTTGACCCATTTGTTGCCCAAGTCAGCAAACCCTCACCAAGGTTGACTTGATGCCTTTCTGAGACACGCTGTCAACCCCCAGCTTTCACAGAAGCCAGTAGAGACAACTGGGGCAAATTCTCTCTCTGCGGCAACCAGCAGCAAAACCAATCTCAGTAACACCATGACTTTTCTTAGTTAAATTCCCAGTGGGATGTGAGCACAGGCACCAGGATCTCCTGACATCAGTTAGGTCTCAAGCTAACCTCTGTTAAAACAGAGAGAAAAAAAAAAAGATTCCTCAGAAAGAGCATTGATTTAGGAGTTCATTATCCCTGCCTGCAGGGGGAAAAGGGAAGGGTTTTTTCATTTAGAAGAGTTATTAGTCTATGTTATTAACAGAGATCACCTCTTAATGAAAATCGGCATTGGCTAAATAAGATTCTGTGACAATTAGGCTTGCTGTCTGCAAGTTGTTCAGGTTCCTGGATTGCTTTAAGACAGTTCCCACAGAGAAAGTGCATTAATCTTGTGGGAAGACCAAGAGGTAAAACCTCCCATTTGTTTGATAGAAAAAAGACAGTTGGAGACAGGTATTTGGCCATAGGGTAATTGCACTCCTTGTTTAGAGAAATGAATACTAAAACAGTGTTAAGAACCAAAAGCTGTTCATGCTAATGGAAGCTGGTAATTTTTGCTAGAATAAAAGCACAAGGTTGGAAGCAGGAACCCAAATTACTAAAACTAAGTGTGATTTGATCCATTTTGAGGAGAGTTATTTCTGTAAGTCAGAGGAGGCATTTATCTGTAGTCAGGTAAAGAGCAGCCAGGGGTACATGAGAGTGGGTTAGGCAGCTAGTGATGATTCAAACCGCAGCCTCCTGGGAGCTAGTCCTCAAGGCCCAGGATTTTAAAGATATCCAAGTGCCTGAAGATGCAGACATGTACTTCAAAAATAGACTATAACGATCCATCTGTATCTTTAGGCACCTAATCACCTTTGAAAAGTTGTCATATTACTAGGAGAAGGGAAGGGAAAAAAAGAGATATATCCATGCACATCCATTCTGAATCTCAAATTGGTGTTTAGCTCCCAAATTACACAGCCTCCACTACAGCCTGGCCAGGGGCTGTATCATCATTAGAGGAGGACAGTAATGTAATCCTTCCCACCTCTCCCCAGGCTGGCAATCCACATGGCATCACACCCAGTGGCATTTTATGCACCAGTAATGGGTTTGGGTTTGATTGCAAGGCTGTACACAACCAAACTTCCAGCACATCCCCTAAGGGCAGGCTGGGTTATTTTAGCACAGCCACAACAGGTCAGAGATGGCTGTGTCGGCTCTGCACGAGAGCAGCACAGCGGTGGATTCCCATCTTCAGACCACTGAGCCTTTAACACAAGAGACTAGTAGACCTAGAGATCCTAGGACAGGAAAACAAAAAGCCCATTTTGAATACTGTTACAAACAGATTGCATGATTTCCTGAAACTACTTAATTACTGAGTCCACCACAGCCCAAGAGATCCTCCCATGTCTCTGCTTCAGGCAAGAGACACTGTTTCCACGAAGGATCGCACCTTCCTTAAGCCTTCGTCAGCAGGTGGCTTGAATTTTCTTCTGCTCAACTAAATCCAAAGCTCCTTAGGCCCTTGGAAAATGTGTACACGAGTTCATTAAGCCCAATACAGGCGGTCAGTTCCCACCTCCAGAAATGCATTGCTCCAGCTCTGTATCAGAAAAGTTAAAGAAAAGAAATAGAATAGAACCCAAGCAAACAGATGAAAAACATCTGCCAGCGTCCTTCAGACTGCTTTTCCTAGAATGCTGCAGAAGTTGAGCTACTGTTCATGATCCTGCCCTACACAAAGCTAGCCCAAGCATACAGCAACAAATACACTAAATCCTTAGGCAAGGCAGCCCATGCTCCTGTGAAGTGGTTAAAAACAAGAAAAAAAAGGTCACTTTTGCTTTAGGATTCTGCAGCACAATTTCACTATCATGACACTGACTGTTTTGCTCAGCGCAACCAAAAACAATCCTGACTTTTTTAAAAGGCCCAGTGTTTCCAGGCTTTTTATTCTCTAGGAGGTGGGGTGGGGCGTTTGAAAGTATGCTAGTGAAAAACCCAGCACCCATCACAGATCTTCTCTCCATCGGCACAGGGCACTCTCCACGCAACTCTCCCATGGCAGCCACTCAGACCCAAAGCAGGGCTTTGAAATGCTTCTCCCCTTTGCACCAGGAAGATTTGAAAAAAAAATTTTTTTCCCTTAACTAGTGAGCTCAGACTGGAAAGGACCAAGTTATTTTGGGAGCAGACCCTCCTTAATTTCATAAATATACGTACTAACAAATTCGTAGTGGAAATGGCAGAGGCTGCCTGTTGTGAAGAAGAGCCTCATATTTTTCCCTTCACTGGCAACAAATCTCCTCACAGCACATATTCATGAGTTACACAGAAGACAAATGAGGGCTTGGGGAAATATTTTCTCTTCAACTTCTCTCAGCACAAATTTTCGGAGAGCACAGCCAGAGAGGCCACGCAGTACAATAACCATGCTTGCTAGAAGAAAGTCTTTGCTCCAAAGGTGACAATTGAACTTTCGCCCATTTTCCCAGCTACTTCTGGTGGATAAAAAAATAACATCCCAAGAGCATTATCAACCTGCTGCCAGTACCTGTGCCAGCCCCAACGCAACAATGCTGCGATCCCTTCCCTGGGCTGGAAATATGCTCCACCGACTACAGCTTCTTGTACCACCAGATTTTTTTGCGGCATCTCCTCCATCCATTTGTGCAGTCATGACCCCTGGCATCTGAGCCATAAAGAACTTGTCCAAACCTCGAGGTTATTCCAAGAGGAAGTTGTACTTCTTAATTTCCTCTCCCTGATACACACAGCATGAAATTAATCTCCCCACACCCTCCACGTCTCCCCTGCTTTTCTTCTAAAGCCTGTATTCATTTATCTACCAACCCTTCTAAGGCATGTATAATTTCATAACCACCTGCTGCTTTATTCACAGGAAACAGATCTATAAAAGATACAATAGCCTATTGTTCAACAGAAAACTCTGTGCTTTGTTCCTCTATTTTTTTTCTTTTTAATAAGAAACCAAAATTACTTTTAAAGGAACAATTTGTTTCAAGCAACCCTTTTCAACCAAAATAACACAGTTATTTGCATAGCAGTAGCCTTTACGAGACCAAGATATGAGCCAGAACATGCCTCTTATCCAGCAGGTTGGCTTCTAAGGGATACCAGAGTGTATTTCTTCCCCCCTGCAAGTCTTCAGCAGGTACATAACACTGATGGAAGAAGGCTCGTGCTTCTCATGGAGAAGTGAAGGGAGTTTCAGCATTTAGTAAAAGAGTCAAAGATCTAATTTGTGTGTCTGTGCACACAAAGCCCATTTAAGGTGGCTCTGCAGAGAAGCCAGTCTTTGGAAAGACTGAACTCACATCAACTTTCACAGGATATTAAACACCTCTTTAAGGACTGATCCAAGTCCCATCTGATAAGAATGAATGCTGGACATGGCTTGCGATGCCAAGATCTGGTATTCCTCATGCTTTCCTTAAATACATGACATTCCGTAAAAAAAGCATAAAAGGGGAAGAAATGAAAAAGACATGATTTAAGAATCTGCAGTCAACCTGCCATTAGAATCATGTCTTATATATACCAGAGACATTGCTACAATGCATTGTCTGTCACCCGTTATTGCTTTGGAAGCCAGTGCAGAGTAACTTTATTTATCTAATCAGTGCATCTGAGGGAGTGTGCAATAGAGGACCTGGAAGCAGTTCTTAATTTCCACTCAAGCTGTACTGAGAGATGGAGGAAAAAATACTTGAAAGAGACTAGAATTTTTTATTAAATCCAGCTCCATTTTTTTGCTTGGTTTTCTGTGAAAATTAACTTCACATGCTGTCTGTACATCCATCCATCTACTGTCCTTTTGCACCTCTGGAAGCCAGTGGCCAATATCCATCAATGGAGGCAGGGGAAAGAGAGCAGCCTGTAAGAGGATTATAGTCCTGTAAATTTCATTAAAATTGTGTTTTCAGTAGGAAAAATCCAAAATTATTGCTCTCAGCAAACCACAGCTGCTGTGCAAACCAGCTCCAGTCTGGTTTCACTACTCATTTTCCTTTGCATGGTAGGGAGATGAACAAAGGATATTGGATGCAAAACTGTTGAAAATAAGGGTTATTTTGCTCTTCTGCTCACAGAGGAGCTTGTGTTGTTCTTCTGAAGTAACCTGTGATTTCTTTTCTTTCTTTAATTTAAAAATATTACAGACAACTCTATCCCTATTCCGGTGAGGATATGCTTTTGTGCATTAAGTTAGGCTTATTAAGAGCTTCTTGAAGGACAGCATAGGCTGGGTCTTCAGCACAAATAGCTTTTCCAAACAAAACCCAAATACCCTCACTTTTATCCACCTCTTCCAAAGCATCCTGTAAAAATGTCCATATTATAAAGGTCCCTTTTCACTCAGTGAGCCCTCTCCAGTTCACTTTTCTTAAGCACTCCCCAGCAAGATTTGAATTTCTAGTGTTAAGAACAAAAAATAAAGAGTGAAGGGGGGAGAGACTTCCCTTCTCACAATCCCTCTCACCCTCCCAGGCATTTTCAGACAGCTTCATCAGTTTATATTTATGAACGGCCAGGCAGCAGGGGAAACTATACAGGTTCTCACCCCCTTGCAGGTCACATTTGCACAGACACACGTATTGTATGTGGTAATTTTGTGCATGAGGGACAAGAATAGTGCAGAAACCAACTCAATGAAATTATTATTTCTCAATGGTTCTAGTGCCTGAAATGATGTTATTAACGTTACATTTTCCAGTCAATCTCACAATTTCTCTTATTAAGCAGTGTAGATTGTACTGGGGAGAGTCCAACAATAAGCTAGAAAGATGAAATATTGTGGATATACTGATTGTGTTATCTGAAGAAACTACCTTTCAAGAGTAAAAATTAGAGAGGAATAAGACACATTTTCAGACTGATCTTTTGTGAAAGTTATCCAAGTGAGCAATTCTAATATGGTGACAAATGACTGATAAAGTCTAACGCCACTCCCAGGGAAGAATGCCTCTCCAGATGCAACTGGGTTTATTAATCTATGCAGCAGGCAGCAGTAAATCCTAGCTGGCAAGGGAATACAATTCCCCCTATTAACTCCACGCAAGCTTCCAAGCTTTCTCTTGAATATGGAGATGGATAAGAAATGCAGCCTGCTCAATCCAAACCCTGGGGACTTTCCTTCTTTCAAGCAATAAATGCCATGCTAAGCAACTGTGGAGCAAAATAAAATAAAGACGACAGCTCCATCGTGGCTTTTCAATCAAATGAAATTAAATACTGCCAGTTTATTAGATTTTAGCACTCAAGTCACTGGTGCCACCTGAACCTAGTGGCCACTATTACCTGCTTGTTTAAGACACTGCAGTTAGTCAAAAAGCAAAACCAAGTTTTGTTTTAATGAAAACCACCATGACCACTTTCACTGCACAGGGTTTGGCACTAAGCTGCCTCCCAACTGGGAAGGCTTGCCAAAAGGTACATCCAAGCAGACAAAAGCTTTTATTTTTGACATATCAATAGTTAAAGCCAAAAAAAATTATCAATATCCATACTACAAAATATTTTATGCTGGGATTTTTTTCCATCTTACATAACACTGGGCTGGGATTTACAGAGGTCCAGGGAGGAGATGGGGAGACAGGATTCAGTTACCATTGACAGTGCCAAGAACCGAGCACCCTCATGCACAGCCTGGGTATGAATATGCAGCACAAGTCAGCAGCTTGGGGGCAAAAGAACAGGTAGATGTCAGGACTTCCACCTTTTGAAATGGAGATCAGTTTGCTGCAGTGATAGTGAAATTGTAAATTCTTTGACCTATTTTGCCTTTTACAAACTCCCTTTTGGTCCCTATGATCTTTGGTTTAAAACTAGTACCTGTTGTCTTCCATTCTCCAGTATCTTACAAAGAACTATCACTCAAGAGGTTCTTAACTTCCCAGGTAGGGAGTGAGCTTCAGAAGCACAAGGTAATGCACCGAAGAGAAGGGGAGAAGGCAATCTGATCTGGTGCGCAAACATAGCAGCAGAGCACATAATTCTTCAATGGGGAGGCAGAGCGCCATAATGTGGGAAGAAAAGCTGTAGAGTGCCATCTCATGTGTAGGAACACATGTGTGTCCTGCCCTTCCACCCCATGAGAAGAATTAACCTCCTGGACACTGCGTTACCAGATGTCTTGTCATGACAGATGGGCATCTTTCTAAAAATCATACAGCACTCCTTAGACAGGGGATTCTGGGCATGATTCACAGTAATTGGGCTAAGCTCTTCGACCTGTATTATGCAGGGGATGAGACTGGATTGTGAATGGCTCATTCAGGCTGAAAACAGCCCAGTCTGGAGAGGAAAAAAAAAACCAACCAAACAAAAAAAACGGTGAGCATGCCATTTGGGCAGAAGCTGGCTGGAAAGAAAAATCACTGTTCAGTGAAAAGGTCATTTTTGTTCATAATAAGTCTTTTCTGTGATTCTGGCTGGCTCAAAGCTTGAGATCCTGCTCTCACGTGAAGCAGAAGGATACATCAGTATTTCTCCAACAAAGCCAAAAAGCAGTAAGTGCCCAGGTTCCCTGCACTACCTTTTTCTGCTGAAAGATGCTCAATTTCAAACACAGGAAAACTGGAATACCTACCCCCCAACATACACACAGATGGGAAGTAAAGAGATAGAGCACGAGTTTTGAAATAAAAGTGGGAGCAGCAAAAACTATCATCGGATATACTTGAGTTTGTAAATTAGTGGGTTGAGACAACAGTTTTTTCTTCTGGGCTTTGCTACAGCTGAATAACTTCTCCTAGTTCAGCAAAGACACAGCCAAGAGCAAATCTCTTGCAGCAGGCAGTAGATAAGGCAGAGGAAAACCCACTGGATTCACCAGAGAGAAGACAAGGTGGCAATAAGACACCGTGCCAACATTCTGGTAATCCTTTTTGAAGAAGGACAAACTACAGTTGTAAAACGTTTTTTTGATTGTTTGTTTTATTCCTATAGCACTTCCAAGAGAGTCCATGTTACATGAGTCAATTAAGTGCTCCCAAGAGCATACATAAAATTTTAGCACCTGTGCTAAACTTACAGCATGCAACATGGAGACCAACTAAGAGCAGTAAACTGATCTTAAGGAAACCTGCTAGAAAATATAACCCCTTAGATAAGGAGTTGAGGAAACCCCTTTCTTACAGTGAATCACATCCCACTTCCCTGCTGATCTCCAGGAGCAACATCTGTTTGACATAGGCAACCCCTGCACCAGCAAGATTTAACAAGGGGTGGCAGGGCTGCTGCAAGGAAGGTCACCCTACCACTTGTCCAGGTTAGCACCCTCTCTCTGCGCCAATACAAGCCTGCTCTTACTCAGGGAAAGGGCCCAGAAAATGAAGTGAGGAATCAAATCTGGGAGATTTGCTGTGCCAGTTCAAGAGGTGGCCGAGACTGATACAAGTCCATGTATGGTGTGAATCAATCTCAGTGTCAACAGCAATAAGAAAATCCATGCAAAGCATAAGAAAACAAAACCAACAAAACAAAACCCCAAACCAACCAAACAAAAACCAAACCCCACCCAGGCAAATCAGGCAACAGAAGAGATGTACTCCAATGCAGTAACATTTAATAAAAGCATGAGCCAGGGATCAAGGGGTGAAGCAAGAAAAAAGACTTATATAAAACCTAAAGGATGACATCAGCACTAGCATAAAAAAGTCAAATAAACTACGAGAAAAAGATTTCAAAGCTGTCCGCGACCTCATTTGCTAGTGCACTGATCTTATCTCAACTAGGCTACGGCTTCAAAAGGAGCCATGAAAAATCAGAGTAGTCTGGTGAACCAGGACAACCCTGACTAGCCATGGCCTACAGCTGGGCACATGCTCAGCCCCAGCTGCGGCAAGGGCAGCGCTGGCACAAGGCTCAGAGGCTTTGCTGACTGCAGGGAGACAGTAAACCAGCCTGACCCAGCAGAGGGAAGATGTAGCAAGTCCCCAGCTTGCTTTGAAGCAAGGGGGGGGGCCTATATCTCCAGCAGCTTTTTCTATTATCCTGTGGCCCAGTGCACCGAAGCGTCTCACAGCCACATTTGCCAGCACCATCGCAATGGGGTAATCCCCCAGCTGGAGCCCCCAGCTCACAGTGCAGCCCCCTTTTAGGAGGACTGCAAAGACAGCTGGTACTGCTGGAAGATGGCATCATATAAGACGACATTCAGTGCAGCAGGTTGCAAATCAGGTGTTTTATCCTGGATTTGCACTGCATTCTGACGCAAAATGCTTAAAAAACAGTAGGAGTGCAGAAATAAGGAAGATGTTCCACACAGCATCAACTAGTTTAAAAGAAAGATTTCTGGCACCCCATTTAGACTTGTTTCCAGCTTATCCACGAAGCTCCGCTAAACCTTACTAAGACTTAATTCCCATAAATGTGATTCTCCCCTCAGTCTTTAGCTAAGTAGCAATGTTTCAAAAAAAGTAAATACCAAATCGTGGGAGTTGGATTATTCATTCATGTGGTAAAAGCCATTATATATGAATACATACAGATGTTCCCACTTCATGACTGATCTAAACATATGTAGATTTTAGACTCTGACACACAAACCATCCATTATGCAATGGCCCGTGTATGTGGCTGGGCTGCTTTTATCCTGGACTGTGTCAGGAGGATTCACAGAAGCTGTGTGAGCGATGGAATAAGCTTATAGTTAAAAGACTAAAGAAAGTTTAAGCTACAGCCTTGGTGAAAATGAAAGGAGGGAGGGAGAAGGAGAGAATCCAAAGAGCCAGGGAGTATCAGATTTAGCAGGACAAGATGAAATAATAAAGTTTCAAAGCTCAAAGTTATTTGATGTTGGAACTGGTGTGGTCCAACCCCATCAAACCAGCTGTTAAAAATTTGCCTGAATTGTCCATTAAATCTTGCTTCCAACAAGCTCTGCTCCTGCTTTTGCCCCACTTCTTGCTTCCCATCAAGCCTTGCCTTGGCTGCCGGCTCTAACGACATCCCATCCTCCAAACAGGCTGATGTCCAAAGATCAGCACAGCACCACCATGATGAAAGCAAACATCTGTTTAGTATGAAAGATGGGTAAGACCCCAGTCCAGCAGAGTTATTAATGCACTCCAGCTGGTTTATGTAGCTGCCTTCATGCAAACGGTTGTGCTAGTTTCCAGTTGCTTCACAATGCACGGGTGATGCAAAGCAGGCAGAGAACTCAATCTCAACAGCACAAGAATTCCCAAAAGACATGGAAACTCCTGATGAAAATCACAACAAACTGCTGAAAGCTGGGCTCTGCCACCCTCTGAAAGGCTCACAAGAGCTGCTCACTCTGTGAGCACCTGTGAGCAAACAGGGACACAGCCTTGGGATTTTCACACAGAAATCCTGCTCTGTGCAGAATTTGAGCCTCACAGTTCTGTGGCTTAATTTTCCCTTTGGGTTTTTTTATATGTTTAAAATCCAAAATCATCCCAGCCAAAGGATTAGCCAGGAGCAGGGTGCCAGCCACAAGAGACACAGGCTGAGGATCAGGAACACTGGTTAAAACAGCACTCACCATTCAGCAAGAGCCCAAGCTCTCCTGAGCACCACAAGAAGCTAGAGGGACTGGCTCATGGCAGACTCTACCCAGGACTGGGCAGATGCTTGCTCCTGCCTTGAACAAGGGAGGGTGTCAAGCTGAACCTGGATGAGAACAGCGCAGAAGCAGAGGAAGCCTTCTTGGGCCTGGGTTGAGCAGCCCCCAGCAGCACAGCTCCATCTGCACCCCACAGATCCACCATCTCCCCACACACTGCAAACTGAGGCCCAGCATGTTTGTATCTGAATAAAGGCGTATGTCTGAAAAGATGCAACGCATACCTGAAAAGATGCAGCTGGGAGTTTTACAGCTTACAAAGGATAGGAAGTGGCAATGAATTCAGGGAAAATTCAGTTGTAGCTGAAGACTGCAGAGTCTCGGGGAGAGAGGAGACTCATGTGATAGCCTTTCTCCACTCAAGAGCACAGACCATTAGGTGTAATGCTTCACATTATGCTTCCCAAATACCCACTTAATTTTGATTCAACAAGGCACTTGTGCTAATAAAAATTAAAACCAGCAGGTTCTGTCGAGTGTGTAATAGATGTGTGGAAGAGCAGCATGTGCAGGTATTTCTAAAATTAACTACAAATACTAAAACTGACTACTTTCCAAACCTGAAGAAGTCTGGGGAACTCTGCAATCACTGTATGCGTGCACTCGGTGGGGTGCTGTGCGGGTGTCTGCCCAGCACCTCACCGCACTGAGAGTCTGTAGGGTTACAGGAGGGAACGTCCCTGCACCAGGCATCTCCCATTCCTACCGTGCTAACCTCTAGATGGAGTCTGGATGTCTCAGAGAGCAGATACTGCCAAGTACTTACCTCTTGCCACTGCCTGTCAGAACCAAAGGCAGCTGCCAAGTAATACATTCCCACCAGTTTCGCACAAGCATGAATGTCTGCGGGTCTATACTGGTATAAAATGGGTGCAAGAGCTGAGCGTGTGCACAGGGAAATGACAGAGAAAAGATCCTCTCTGTGAACATTAGATACAGCAGATCCATTTAATGATTAAACACACATGATTGTTTGCTTATAAAACGCAGTGTCACATAAATCTGCTAGGAGTTAATTGCCTATTATAGCTCATAGTACTGCTCGAGTCAGCTGCTGAATGATAAAGGGACTTTCAGAAAGGAGAGAAAATTAGTGGAGCTTCGCTTGCTCACCTTCGCCACAGCCTCCGAAACATTTTATTTTCCAGTTCCCACAAGGTGAACGCTTATGCCCCCTCTAAGTGATGGAATCCCTCTGCCAAGCTTGCTTGAGTGGGAAGGTGGGGGGTAAATTGAAACACAAGGAGGAAGGAGAGTTGCTTTGATTCTTTTTTTAAGTTGTTATTATTATTAATAGCAAACCTCTCTATTGTCTTATGCGTCTTGCCCAGCCTCACAAATCATGGCAGCTATCTGGACTGTCCCTGGTGCAAGCCTGGAGCTAGGTGATGTCTGCCACCACCTCGACAGCAGTGGTCACCTTGCACAGCCTGGCTACAGCAGCAAGGAGAGGGGAACGTCAGGGAAAAAGAGCCATGTACTACACAGCAAAGGCAGGCAAGGGAGCAATGGACCACAGGGTAAAACCGGTTTTGGAGCAAAATAGGAAGCAATAAGGGATGTGCCCTCTGTCTCATAGCTCTTCTAACTTCACCCTGACTTTAACTCCACAGGTACAAGGTTTACAAGACACCTGGGCTATTTGATCCAAGATCTATATGTACCTGAGCATCTTCCCAGTGATTTCCCCAGATTTCAGGCATATCTCTGTGGCTCTATCCCAGGACCCTGTCTAGTCCATTCCTACCTTGCACAGAAATACTTGATCCCCACACGTGGCTTCGTTGCATACTGCTGAGGAGTCAGCTGAGGACAGACCTGCAGAGAATCTGCCTGGAGATCCCCCCTCGGCAGCCGGGGGGCTGCTGGGCTGCAGGTTTGAGGGACTCTTGCAGCATGAGCAACAGAGCACAGCGTTTCATGGCAGGAAGGAACATGATCTGTTTACACAGTAGGTTATATAGGAAATGCATTACATTATTGGAAAAAAAAAAAACCTTTACAAAACATGTACATTCATCTTATGCCACGAGTTTAATCCTACCCAAAAGGCACTGCATTCCACAAAGAAATTACCCTCTATAAATCACCAGGGCAGGAGCAGGCCACGTCCCTCATATTTCAGGCTGAACCATCCACTGCAGTAATGACCCCATAGGGATCAGCCGTTGAACCGACAGCAGGAAAAGAGGGAATCTCCAGAGAGACCTCGTGGAGAAGCAGATTTATTGCTGGAACAACTCCACCGAGGCCGAGGCTGGTGGCGCAACAGTGGGGACCTATTAGAGGGCTGACTGAGACCATCATCATTTGTAGTGTCACGCGCATGGTTACTCAAAGACAGAAGAGCATATCATGACTTAGCTCGGCTATTTGGCTGGGAAAAGCAGCTGACTGGAGCTATGCTGTCCCACTCTTGCTACAGTGAGAGCTCCCGCAGGGCAGGGTATGGGTGTGCTGGACCTACAGGCTCTGGGGGCACTGAGAGGGCTTGGAAGAGGGAGCAGAATCTGGAGGGAAGAGTTATTTGGGATATCGAGCAAGTCACTTTGCTCAATAGCTGCAAACAACTTGACATACCACCTTCAAAACAGCAGAAGCCACCATGTCAGAGACCTACCTCCTTCTGGGTAAGAGGAGGATGCAATGAAGCAGAAGGATGCAGCAAATCCCATTTTCATCCATTCACCAGCGCAGCAGGGAGCCAGATCTTACTCTTACCAGCACAAGTTCCTGCCTCCCAGGACAAAAGCATATTTATTCTCTTTGTAACTGCTCCACAGCCGTTCTTGCCTTAACGCCAACATTGTTCTCCCCAAACCTGAGCCAGCTCCTAACTTACAGCTTCATTAGGATACACCATGCGAGCACCAATTATACATTGAGATTGAAAAACTAGAGTACTGCTGGGAAAAAACACACAATCCTTTCCACCTTTCTAACATGATTTCATGAACTGGCACAATAAGAAACAGATCAGTTGTGAGGCATGATTAAGTGGGCTCATCTCTTCATCTCTCAGCTATACTAAATAATTTACAAGGCCATTTTGGGACTGACATATAAAGCAGTTTAACCATGATTTAACAAAAAATTATGATATTCCATCCTTTCATGGTTTCCAGGTGTTGGGACCAATTTACTTCACAGCAATTTTCATTTCTGGGCCTATTTTTTTTTTTTCCCCTCCTCCCCACAAAAACCTGCAGCTGCCAACTATGCTGGCATCTACAGCAGCTAGGAAACGAATTTCCCTGTGAAGCAAATTCTTCCAGGATGAATTGAATGAAAGCAGAGCTCATAATTGCACATTACTGAAAACATTTCTGATAAAAAACTGGGGAGATATTTTTATCCACATCTCCAGTTGAAAATTGCTGGGAAAGATGCTTTTGAAAAGCCATCATCTCCAAGCATGTAATTATCAGATCCTTGAACAAAAACACATGGTCAAAGGAGGAAAAAAAAAATACTTTCACTGAAATAAAAAAAATTGGGGATGGCAATTGTTGGGAATGGAAGGAAAGAAATTTTTCATCCTGTGTGATTTTGCATGTCTCTTAAGCTACCAGACTGATTTGTAAATCCACAGATTAATAAATTTGCAGCTGAGAACATCAAGCTTGGTTAGTAATTTTTTTTCTTATGAACAGAATAATAATAGTATTAAAAAAAACCTCAGAAGCAGACTGGCAGTCAGACTGTCATAGAACCAGAATTTCCTAACTCCCACGTAAGTGCGCTTGTCTTGAAACGGTATTCTGCCACCTTGAATAGACAGCCGTACAATGACCTGGGGGTCCTATCCCATCAAGGCTTAAGACCATGCCTACCCTGATGGGATTACTCACATGCTAAAAATTATGCAGTAGCTGAACTGACAGCTGAAAAGAGCTTTAAATGTTCTTATGCCTGGTAGCATTCAATTGTCAATTGATGAACGTCGCTAAATATTTATTTTTGCTCTACTTTGTCTCCTTCAGTTTCTGCCAGCACCTCTTTCTGATTATTATTACTTGTTAGCTTTAATTGTTTCCTTTGTTTGCAATACCTACACATGCCTAAACAAAAAAGCATAGGCACCCTTTCCTCCAAGTTGCCCAACACTTTTTTCTGACCTTCTGGGTAAAATTGCGTATGATTTCCATCCTTGAGTTAAGTAGATAACATCACAAGCAATAAACATTGGCATCCACATACAAGTATCAATTTTAACAGTCCATTTTTAAAATAAATCAAATCCTACATGCCCTAACATATACAAACACTTTGGCAGTATGGGTATCCTTGGCTTAGATGGATTAACAAAACAGAACAAACCTTATAAAGAATAACAAACCTGGACATAAAGCCAAAAGCAAGACTGTATACACCACATTAAATTCAGTTCCCTACTATGGGTCACTCAAAGCCAGAGTGGATCTCCTCCAGCAGTAATGAGATATTCTTAAGCAGGCTGGCAGGGAGGTAAAAGTCTGGGCTAGAAACTGGACTCCAGCAGTTAGTGCTGGAGAGGAAAATCTAAAACAGCAGTTGTTCAACTGACACTTTGGACTGACATTTCTATCAAATCTGCCTGGCCTTTGCATTGAAAAACATCCTTCTGCTAACAAATGTGTACTAATGAGATGTGTATGATCACAATCTTTTAGGAGGAAAAACCTCTGTAACCTCCATACAGCAGGGGAAAAAACTGAATAAAAAGATAATTCATTTCCGTAGGCCATGAAAAGTTGTAAAAAATTACTTTAGTCTTTTTTTCTTTTACAAAAAGCAATTTTAGTGGAATGGGTTATCTCTAGAAAAGAGCAAGAACTCATTTCCACTGTATAGATCAGCTCATTTACGCTTAACATAGTCAACAAAACTTTAGAGACCGCGCCACCAAAGTCCTAGAGCCATCAGCAGGTATCCTTAAGACCATATGGAGTATGGGTAAGACGTCACAAGACTGCAGAAGAGCAAAATACAATGTTCAACTTGGGGAAGAAAATAAAAAAAAAAAACCACAAACAAACAAACAAAACCCACAAAACCCTAACCAAATAGAAGTGATATCAGAGAGGGTGTGAGAGAATGACAAATCCATCACCTTCCCTTTCAGTTCCTGGAACTGACCCATATGTGTGTGAGCTGCTAAAAGAAAACAAGGAAGACTAACCACAAACCTAGATCAACCACAAATAAGTCATGCCCACTCAATTTCTTTCTACAATAAAGCAACATTTCTGGATACACCACAAATGCAGGCCATCCTATCTCAATTTTAGAAACGCTTCTGACACTGTTTCACATGCTATTTTTATAAGTGTGTTTGGGAAGCAGGATACAGATGATTATGAAGCGTATGCAAAACTGATTGGAAAACCACACACTGAGATAATTCACCAGTTATTCACAATCAGAAGGGACAGATATATTAAAGTTCTGTAGCGGCCCATCCCCAGTCTGGTAAGACTCCAGGTTTTCATTAAATGACCTAGATGATTGCAGAGAGATTGCTCTTACCAAGTTTACTGATAGCCACCAGCTATAAGGGACTGCAAGCAGGCTGGGAAGTGAATTTGGAACCTAGAATGATTCATACATGTTTGAAAAAACAAATATACATTTCAGTAGAGGTACACACAAGCTACCAGACCTGGGCAGGAATAAGCAAATGAATAAAGAACAGAGAAAAACTATCTAAGTGACAGTTGCGGAAGGACTCTTCAGATACCATGGACTCCTAACCAAATGTAATTCCACAGCGCCATGTCACATACAAGAAAAGCTAACCACCCAATATGTATAAAAATGGGTACAGCCTGCAAGATCTGCAAAATCATCCCCTTTTGTTTTACTCAGCACCAACAAAAGCATCAGCACTGCACATAAGTGCAGTGCCCAGGTTTGAGCAGCACGGTTCAAGAAGCATGTAGTCCAGCTAGAGTTCATTCAGATTGATTCAGTGTAGTCTGGTCAGACATCTAGAAGACCACAACTTCTGAGACTGGGGGGAGGAATGAGTTGTCTATGCTAAAGAGAAGAGAGGGAGGAGAGAGAAAGGGTTATTGCTGTTTTCAGACATCTGGAAGAATGAGATACAGAAGGAAGGAGTAATCTGACAGTAATCAATGGCACCAAAATTGCAGATGCGGAAAGCTTTTCCTTAATGTTTAAGTTTAGTGAATGAATTTGAGCTGATGTGGTGTTTCCAGCATGGATGTATTCAAATGCAAGGTGGATGGACAATAACACAGGTATGGCCGATACTAGCTTAGGAAAGAGGAATGGCCCAGACAAACTCTCTCTGCCCAGTTTTGGCTTAAGAAAATTAAGATGGCTGTGGTTCAGCTCCAGACCCAGAGATGTCTGTCTAGGTATGCACAACCCAGTTGCTTTTTCTCGTAATCTTTCATTTTGCTGCCATGGAGGCAAAGCTGACAAGTGACGTAAGCAGCCTGATGAAAAGGAGTTATATTAAATAGCACTATTGTGTTAAATTCTTCAATAAGAAAGATAAAATCTTTCTTCCTAGGAGATTTATCTATGAAGATTTCCTCCTGACGTATTCTAGCTTCTCACATTAGTTTTCTATCCTTTTCAGGTTTTTTTTTTTTTTCTCTGTTTCTCCCCCTGCCTATTTGGCAAGCAAGGAAGAAACGGAGCTATCACAAAGAGGGCACAGCACAAAAGGAGCTGATCCCCTGAAAACCAACAAGCAAGAAGGGGCAGAGATCTATTAACAAGTCTCTTTTCCTGGCCATTCCCCCCCTGCAAATAAAGGGTGCAGCTTGTTGGTCAGGAAGAAGGCACAAGAAATTCACACTGCTCTCCTTAGGGTGAAGAGTCCATCTCACACTAAAAGCATGGCTTCTAATGGCAAAAGAAAAAAAAAAATCTAAAACCAAACAACAAAACCAAACAGAAAAGCACTGAACATCCTCATCTACTATCTTTATTTTTCCTCTGCCTTCTATACAAACCATATTTTAAAAAATAAAAAAACAATTAAGTCACCCAAATGCATACATCTGAAATACAAAGGATCTTCTGAAGTTGCCTGTGCTGTAGTCACTTAACCATTTAACTTAAGCTGGTTTGCAATGGGATCCTCGGCTTGTCACTTGGAGCAGCATGAAGGAGATTCAATGAGCTCAGTTGTTCTGCCCACTCCTGCAGTGATCCTGCAGTAAGGACTAACTGAACATGAAGTTTGCTAGAGAAAAACATATAAGGTCTTCCTGAAGTTCGGAAGGGCCATAAAGCATTTCAGGGAAGTCCTTCAATTGCAAGACTGCAAAGGTCTTTTGTGGAAACACACTATCACACCGGTATCAGCAGAGCCACACATGAGCTTGCTCTAACCAGAAGATAAACGCTTCCACAAAACATCACCGTTAGCTTGCATTTTCTGACCCTTCCATTCTGAAGGACAGACAAAAGCTCTGTATTATTAAAATGTCCCATCATAAAACTTTCAACAGTGGCTGGTGGAGAGGAAGGAAATCACCAAGACCCTAATGGTGGTGGGTCCAAGAAGCATTTCTGAAACATTTGGATGCCTCTAAAACAATCCACCCGATTTCTGATTTTGCCCATCACACTTAAAATACTAAAATAAGTGATATGATCGCAGTTAACTTTATCACTTCCATCTCAGATGATTTCCAGATGAGGAGGTGAGTCTCATGAGAAAGTTGACTTGACAGGAGAAAAACCACATTAAGAACCCAGCTAAGTGACAAAAGAGTATTCGCTGAGCCTCAGCAAAAGCAAACCCAATGCATTGTAATCAGTCCCCCTCAAAGCTTTTCTCATTGCACTAAAATAACTAAGAAGAAAAGGGATGGCAGACATGAAATGAGATCATAGAATGGTTTGGGTTGGAAGGGACCTTAAAGATCCCCTAGTTCTAAGCCCCTGCCACAGGCAGGGACACCTTCCACTAGACCAAGTTGCTAAAAGCCCCATCCAACCTGGCCTTGAATACTTCCAGGGATGGGGCATCCACAACTTCCCCGGGCAACCTGTTCCAGTGCCTCACCACCTTCATAGTGAAGAATTTATTCCTTATATCCAATGTAAATCTCCCCTCTTTCAGTTTAAAGCCATTACCCCATTGTCCTATCACTACATGCCCTTGTAAAAGGTTGCCAACCCCTCCCTCTGTCTTTGCTCTGTGGCTGGTGCAAAGGATGGCCTCATCTGTGGGATGCTGAGGAAACCAGTACCTACTGGGTGATGGAAGGATGGGCTTGGTCCTCAGGAGCACCAGCAGCACAAGCTGTAAGGGTCTGATACCAGGGTGAAGTAGGCTCCTTTACCAGCTCAGTGACTGCACAATTCCCTTATACATGACAGAGCTACACACCACATTGACCCAAGGTTCTTCAAGAAAGGTTTGGAGCTAGTATCAGGAATATTTCTCATTTGGTCTCCCAACCCAGACAACATCATCATTTGCAGCAACACAGTGATCATCAGGACCTGCATGAATGAAGCACCAGATGCATCTAGTGACATGTTTAAGGAACTGAACAAACGATCCCCCCGCCTTGTGGCTGGTGGCATCCAGCACAGTTGGTGTCAGCCACTTCTGAGCAAGGGGCCCAGCTTATGGCTCCACCCCAAGAGCGATGGGAGCTCCTGCCAAGTTGTCTTTTGATCTTTCCATGGAACAGCTGCATTCCTGCCCTGTTCAATCACGCGTGCAGACTCCCTCTGCCTACCAGGACTCACCGCCATGTCTCAAGCGGCTTCAAAATAAGCCCCAGCCCCCAAAACCTCTCCTTGCTGTGCTGCTACAGTAAGGGGACATAGCATCTAGTCACCATCCATGGGATTAGGCAACACAGCCAGCCTAAGCTGCTTTACCCCTGGTTTGTTCCACCTCTCAGATTTAGGGAGGAAAACAATTTTCTAAAGTTCGGTTCGTGCTTTGGGTGTCTTGGGGCCAAGGAGAGAACAAAGTCAGCCCTGCTACTTCACTTCAGACAATGTAAAATGAGTCAGAAACCATAAATTACCTCTGTACTTCCAACTCTAATGTCTTTGCTTTCAGAAGGGAAACACTTTCATCAGAGCAGTAGAGCAAGCTCCATCCAGTACATTTAGCTGCAACAAGCAGAGCTACAGCATGCAACAAAGTACCTGAATATTGCACCCAGTTAGAAATACCAGAGCCTGTCCATCTGGGAAAGACTGGGGCCAGGATTTGTTGACTGTGCCCTTTGTAAAGGTGCCCTTCTACACTCATCTATCCACTTTTGCAGAAATGATTTTTTTTTTTTTTAATACAGCACAGTAATAGTAAATTGCTCACCCCAGGTTTCTACCAGCTCATTGAAATGCAGATTTCTAATAAGAGCCAAAATATTTATTAGGCAAGGTAATAATAAGTTACACTGGAGGTGGGGGTGATGGCAGTGATCCCACCATGTTCAGCAGAGTCCCTTACCCCTGTCTTCCCCCCCGGCCCTCTATTCACTATTGCTGAATGCCCACCCCGTTCACATGCTGATCTTGAAAAGTAAGAGTGCTACATTTAGATTTTGTTTTTTTTTAAAAAAAACCAAAACAGCTGTAAAGGCTCCGCAATATCTGGGGTGCCTTAAGAACAGCCCCTGTGTCTGCCAATCTTCCAGCTGAAGAAGGGGAAGGAGGGAGGCAGCCTGAAGGGTAGTCTCCAGTGGCCACAGGGAGAAATTCTTTCCAGAGAAGCAGAGAGGTATTTTGCAAATCAAAGCAATTAAGTCACAGTTTGTATACAATGGTTTGGATTTGTAAAATCCCCTTAAAAGTAGCACTCGAAATTGTTAATGATTTTAATAAAGAAAATCAAAGTAAAGAAAAGTAAACTGGGGGGGGGGAGAATACAGACAGGCTCACTCACCAAAGTCTGACTGCAAATCCTTTTTCAGTCCACAAAGCATGTCTGCTGTTATCTATTAAATCATTCAACTAATTGCACAGCCGCTCCTCTCTCTCTCTCCCTGCCTGCACTGGAATCACTTTCCAGCCAGCTCAGGCTTCAGGCTGCCTCCCACAGCCGAGCGGGGCCGCAACACACACACTGCTCCTCACTTCACGGCAGGAAAATAAAAAAGAAACCGTCCTGGGCACTCCAGTTTGCGAGGACTCAAAAATGTAGCAATCCTTTAGAAAGAACTGTCTTTACATGGCTGTTTAACGCGTGACTCGCCAGTCCTGTGTAGAAATAGGAAAATGAAGGGTATAGTTTTTTTTTTAGCTGGTCCTAAAAATCCCGTGCTAGTTCTCTCAGCTCGACTGGCCATCAGGCATTGCAAAGCAAAAGTTAGAAGCGCAGTGATTAAACGGAGCAGCTGGTTGAAGGGGAGGCAGCCACTGATCCCTGACTCTCCGGCAGATGCTGCAAATGTCGAGCGTGCACTTCATTCCCAGTGGTATTCCACCTCGCGCCCCGCCGGTCGAGAGCGGACATCATCCCATTGAGATGTGCTGGCCCTTTCCTGCCCGAACCCTTCTGTGGCTTTCACGGGGATTTCAGGCAGGGGGAGGGAAGAAAAGGAAAAAAAAGAAAAAAAAAAAGGGAACGCAGGCAGCTGGTGCTGCGGCAAAGGTACCGCTGCCCTCCGCACCGCGCTCAGAGCCAGCTGCAGAAGTTGGCCGGCAGCGGAGCCTCGCGCTAACCTCCAAGTTGCAGCAGCGGGGCTGAGCGCAAGAGCTGAGCTGCAACTGCAGTATTGCCTGACACACTTTCCTCTCCCCCACCCCCTCTTGGCAAGTGCTTGCAGAGCCTCCAGCACCTTTCAAGGCAATGTCAAGCTGCTGTCAAAGCATTACACTGCCTCCCAAATACACACACACACACAGAGTGCTGGTAAGGGAGTATTGAAGCTGCAGTCTTATGTCCTGCCTACAGCATTTTCTGAAAACTCGGTTTAACCCTTTCTTAGGAAGGGCAGAGGAACCGTCACTGGCAAAACGCATGCAAGCCCTGTGCTAGGATTTGGGCAAGCAATGGACTGCAGTGAGGGGAGGCTTTGGGGGTAATGCTGGTCACCAGCTGGGTCACAGGGAGTCCTGCCCTCCAGGACAGGATGCTTCATGGCTTACCCCAAAATAGCTGGTCCTCCACTGTGGGTGGAGATAGAATACGGGACTAGAATGAAACAGTTGTAATGTAATGTAACAGTCTCTGCTTCCTTTGCTATTAAAATGAAAAACAAAGTAAGCTGACTTGTGTCGGGGACACAGAGCATGACAGCGATGCTAACGTCCCAGCCCTGGGATACGCAGCAGGGGAGGCAGCAAGGGTGAGTGCAGGGCTCGCACCCCACCGGCAGCACCATGCAGGTCCCCATTTCAGTCAAGCTGTGAGACCAAAATCCTATTTGTACCAACCCAGCCCATGGCTTACCTCCAAAAGGCAGTTTTCTCCATAGTCGCTGTATTCCCTTGGGTATAGGTATCATCTATAACAGCAAGATTATACACACAAATGGTGAAGAGAAAGCAAGACAAGCATGGTCTGAGGCACAAAGGCCATCTACATTTTTGTAGAGGATCCAGTCATGTTTAGGACTCCTACTAGATTTGGCTGAAAGTGGTCAAGAGGTTACAAATTTAGAAGGATGCTCATGGAGAGGCAGCAAGGTTAAGTCTTGTTTCATAGGAAACAAATCAGGATAAATCAAAAGGGCCTGAACACATCTGGATGTACCAGCAGGAAATTTTGCAGACCTGGGGACACTAACTCTGCGTGGCCCATGTGGAGAAGAACTGGATTTCAGCCTAATGTCAGAGTTCTTACTTGGATTGAAATGCAGCCACATCTCTATTTTGGTTTGAACTCAGCTGTTTCATGCACAGACAACTTATACAAAAGCAATAAAATTACTAAGTAAGAAAAACCTACTTACAAAAGAGATATTTTGGTCCATAATTTGTTTTTAAGAAGTTGTTCAGTCTGACAATAGACTTAATTAGTAATTGAGCCAAAATTTGTAATTAGAAATCTTTTCACACAGCTATTAATGCTTTTGCTGCAAAGAAATCTCATCTTAAAAGAAAAAAAAACATCCCCAGTAGCACGACAAATACAACAAGAATCTGCTAATTTCAGAATAGTCCATTGCTTTGGATGCCACGGAATGGACATCTCTAACAGGATGTTTTAAAGAAAAGCTAAAAGCAATTGTTTTTGTTTATGCCACCATGAAATTCTTCCCAGAATATCTGCTGCATTGAGAAAGGGTACGAGAGTGCAGGTCTACTACATAGTTGAAGCTGCTTGGTTTTGTGGGCAAGAACTGGCTGGAGCTGCCCCATTCCTCTGTTACTGGTGGAAAAAGAAGAGGCATTTTGGCATTTCAAACCTAGAATTGCTTGTTGCATTCGTTGAGCTGGTTGGCAAGAGCCCAGTGCACCAGGAGCCTGGAGAGGATAAAGATGTTTGCTCTCTGGTTTCTGGCCAAAACCCATAAACACACCACTTTCTTCACATTTCACGTGGCGCTATATTAAAACCAGTTGAAGCAAACAGCTTGAGTTTCTAATGGGCATGGTGGTGTTGGGTTGACAGCTGGACTAGATGATCTCAGAGGTCTTTTCCAACCTTAATGATTCTATGATTCTATGAAAAGGGTACACTGTGCACACCAACAAAATTAGGCAGCCCAAAGATATGTTTATGACATCAAAATATGTTGGTGTCATAAAAGAGCGTAAAGGCATCAACCTAAACTATGTCTTGACAAACTCGAGGAACAGTACGTAAAGCTTTGATTTTTCAGGAACAGCCTATACATCCTCCTTTACCTCGTGACATTAACTTGATGCTTGTGTGCTGGGAATTAGCAGCTATCCAAAAATGCTCTGGCAATATCAACTATATACCAGCCTCACCTAAGAATGTCTATTTTTGATCCACATGCTGTACCCAATTGGAAAAAGAAGTTAATTGGCAGGGGGGTGTGATGTTGAAAAGCCTTTCCACAGGGAAAAAAAAAAAAAAAATAAAATCTCAGTTCTGCTTTCCTGGCATATACTGATCTCCTATTACCATCCTAGGAGTAAAGAGGGTGTAGGGAATGCTTTCTTGGGACCCCCCTTCAGTGTAAAATGCCGAGTTGAAAGACAACACAGGCTCAGGACAGTCCATGGCTAGAACAGCTTCTGGGTGGTCCCTACTGGAAACATCCATCCACATAGGCTCTTGACTCTCATCCATACAACTAAAAAGGTGATATCAGTCAATAGGCCACCAGTCTAGAGAAAAGGATATTTACTCTTCTCAGGAACAGGCTGACCTTTGAGCAAAATTAATTTCTTGTAAGTAAGGAATAGCTACCCTTACATGCACACACGTATACTAGCACTTAGTTTATAATTTCTTGTACCCAACACATACTGTCCTGCTCTTGAACTTAATATATCTTTCCCCAGAGCTAACTTACAATCCTCCCAGAACCTTGGTGGGAGTGAAGCTGCAAACTTTACATGGCCTAAATTGTTTGGGATGACATTTACAGAATACACTTCTGTGCAAACAAGACAGGGAGGACAGCAGAGGGAAGATCACAGGCTATTCAGAATATCAATGATTTAGTCCACTGCTTGACGGGTATTTGTTCCTGTGATTTAAACCATTACTTATTTAACCCCATACAAAAGCATCCTCATCAGAAGTCACAGGACTGTGGAACACTCCAGCAAGATCCTGAAATGGACCATTTAGCATTGGAACATGCACTGAGCTTGGGAGAACACGGAGAGGATCTTACATCACTCCACATTAGGAAGTCTCAGGAGACTCTCTGAAGACAGCTGATTTAACGTAATGAACAGGCAGCCACAGGAAAACGACAAGGGAAAACACCCAACCACACGTACTTACAGTCCACAGAGAAACACTGAAGTTCTAACCATGTATAAAAAACGTATTAATAGCAACAGAAATTGCTTTGGGTTAGGGAAGGTTCAGAAGAGACTGACGCACATGCTTCCCACTTCTTTTAAATTCCTATCTTAAACATTGCCATCTCCTTCTCCCCATCCTACTTCTTCCATTTAAAAAGACACACCTGCACATCAGGGGCCTGCCTGGGGCTGGGGACCCCTCTTCCTGCTCACCCACCCTGTCAAGGCTTGTTTCTGGCACAGCAGACCCAGTGCTTCCAGATGTCTTACTGAGAAAGCCAGCTTTTACCGGGAACTCCAACCCATCACTGCACAAAATTAAAAGGTTTGGAGAACCTACACCTGTCTTCAACTGATTTTTGGATGCAGCAGATAGGGAGGAGGCAGAGGAGGGACAAGAGGAAGAACCGTCACTCTCTTGGTGGAAGAAAGTTCAGACGATTACCCAGCTACCCTCTGGCTGCACATGTGCTCCATTTCATCTGCTCCAATTTTACGTAGTTGTGCTTGTTTAGAAACCCCAGACACCTGCATGCCAAACTGAGGCCTGCAGCAGGGCCCGTATCTTTGGTCTAAGCAGATACCCTGTTTTTCCACACACAAAACAGAACACACTATTTTATTGATATATTTTTATGGGAAAGGGAGAATGGACTTAAAAAATCTTTAAAGAAAAGCATATTTAAACAGTTTAATAATGGAGCCAGAGGAAGAAGTCCTTGATTATTCTTTCCTTTAAGTGCAAATTCCACCAGCTAGCCCTAAGTGTTATTTTATTACAGGTAATGAACACTGAAAGATAAATTGACCCATCCAGTAGGCAATTAGAGCCCTTACTGCATGCACACACGCAGAGCACAGAGATGGAGAGCACTGCTAGTGGTATTTCCAAGACCCCCATCCATTCCCTCCACCACTAGAGCACAATAAAACAGTTGCTGTATGTTTTTCTGCTTAACCATTTTGGAAAGAGACATCTACATCTGTCATCTCCTGACAGCACTGCGGGGGAGCGGTGGGGGAAGACGCCAGTGGGGAATGCAGGATGCCTCCTGGAGCTGTGATTAATGGCAAGAAGGAAGCACTGCAGTGACCCTTTCTCCATGTGACACTGGTGCTCCAGCGTTCCCTACTTACGCATTTTGCCTGTACACCAGCATCCCTAACTGGGCTGAAATGCATACCAAAGTAATAGACTTTTAGTTCGGAAAAGAAACAAAGCTCAAAACTGTAGTAACTAGAAGTTCCAGTTTTTAAAAAACTGAAACTTTCAGCCTGTTCTCAATGACCAACATCCCCTAGCCAACCTCAGCAGACCTCCTTCCCTCCTAACAGCGGGGGACATATCCTTCCCTATTCCATGTAGACATAAGCCCAAGCACTTGAATTTTTACTTGCTAAATTTACAAACAAGTCGGTGAGTCTGTATCTGGGACAGCACTGGTCCTTTCTCTCCAAATCAGTCTAGTCTTCTCAGTTGGACCCCTGGCAAGAAATTATAACCTGTGATGGCTCAGTGCTTTACTTTTGCAAGCAACTAAAAGACAAGTGAGTTACCTAGAAGAATTTTAGCTAGACGGAGGAGAGAAAACATCTTGTCTCAACTTCATATGGAAAGCAGTCACCATACTCCACCAAAATGAGCAATGAACTACATTTAACTCCCTTGAAAAACTTCACTGGCTGGTCTCAGCCAGATGACAGAGCACAGCGGTCCTCTGAACTTCAAGTGTCCTGTATGTTCACTTTGCAAATACATGTTCATTGATGCTTTATATTTGGTTTCTCCATGTGTGTTCCTAGCAAAAACTCTTTTGTGGAACAAGAGAAATAAATTTGTGAAAACATGCCCATGAGTAAAACTCAAGGGTCAAGTCACTGGGCTAACAAATGAGATGGGATGTACCAGCATCATTACTAACAACAGCAAATTTAAGGGTCTGGACTATGTGAGAGGGACTGGCACAGAAGAAAAATAGCTACACAGATTTGGGAATAAAAAATTTCTAACCCAAAACCCAAATAAGAGCATGCTGCTATTTTCAGTAGTCACAGGGGTTTCTTTTAACAATTTTAGGTACATCATCCTTCCAGATCCACAAAAACATTCATCACCATGGTCCCAATGGTGACTTCATGCACACCTCTCATCCTTCTCCTGGCCTGTGTTCCCCCATGGTCTGTCTTGCTACTGAGGCTTTTCTGAGTGAACTATAGGGTCAGGTCTTGCTTTCTGCAACCATCTGCCAGAGGGCACCATACTGCTGGGTAAAACAGGCATTTCAAACAGGAGTCAAGAGCCATAAGTAACAGGCACCATCACCAGAATCACGCCTGCAAGCCGTGCCCCCACCAAGGCACGGTCTCACACCACTTCAAAGCCTTTTCCAGCATTTCTGGGCTTAACCTCAATGGTTAACCTGCCTCCTCCAGGCAGCTCCTCCTTACTAGACCCTTTTAGCTAGCACCTCAGCCAGTGAAGTTGTGAAAACAGCTCCAAAACCCTGGTAAAATAACTTGTAATGGTCAGTCTGTATGGGAGGAAGAAAGTGCTCTGAACCCTGGGGAGCAGTTGCGTTTACAGATCCTTCAGTCATATTTCAGGTTGTGCACAGAACATCCCCAGCCCCGTTGCCCTAGCTGAGGCCATAAAGAGTTGGTCCTCAGGGCAGCATGGAACACATCATTCTCCCTTAATAATGTATATATGCTATGCCATTTTTCTCTTAGTCGCTGAATATTGGGAGAAATCCCTCAATTTACCCAAAGCTCTGGATTTCTGGATCTGGGTAATCAGAGTAGGACACTACAGGGTTGGGAACTCCAGTGCTGATGAGAGACAGTGGAAGACAAATAGATCTGCAGCAAAGTACAAGATCCTTTATTTCCCAGCCAGCTCTAATGATACAGAAGGGCTCATTCAGGGACCTTGTTAGCAGAGGGCATTCCAGCAAAAGTGAATCTCAGCTTTCCCATGTCTTTTTTAAGCCAAATGGAGATGAGCTTGATAAGACACAGCAATAAGCAATGCAGCAGGAGGTTAATGATCTATTGGCAACCACCAGCCATGCCAGGGCAAGGTGAGAGTTTATGACTTGCTCCAAAAGAAGCAGAGCTCTGGAAGCTGTATGCACAGCATCTGAAAGCAGGTCCATTGCTTTCAGCTAGACAGAGCATATTTCTCCCATTTATCTCTACCTCTATGGCTGTATTGTACAGAACAAGCACTTTTTCTAGGCAAAACACACACTGCCATTTGGGGATGCTCCTAATTGGCTTTACTGGTTTTTCTCCCTCCTCAAATCTTTCATAGCAATGTAGCTAGAAGATATCAAACAGCCTTGGGACACAAGTAAAATCCTCTTGAGCACATGCTGAATCAGCTCAGCAAAGAACTATGTATGAATGGAGGAACCATACAGAAACAGAGACCAAGAGCAGTGCCATTCAACTTGGGGAAACCAAAATACCTAATAGCTCCTATCTTCTCAGCTTTTAGTGATCAATGCACCGGAATGATAGCAAGTTGTTCACAACTGAAAAATAGAGGAAAAATAAGTGTCCAAGTTCTTCAGTGATGGGACTGGTTCCCAGTTTTAAGGTCATTAAATGACTCCAATTTAGTCAGTACATGGCAGCTGCACTTAGCACCTCAGTATCAGCACCAGTGCTGCCCTGGCAGGGCCTGTTCATGATCTTGCCTCTTCAGCAGAAATGCTGTTTCTTCTTTACATTTTGTTAATATTGTCAAGAATGAAAATAGTGGTGGGTCTGTATTAGCAGCCAGCCAGTATCCACCCTCCTTCCCCGCTATGAGTAGGCAGTTTAGATGAAAAAATTGCATCACATAGACCATGTTAATCAAAAACAGAAGAGAGGAAACATACCCTGCTGTGGAAATTGGATATAGAGAGAAAATGGGGAACTGGCACTTCAGCCCCCCAAGAACAGAACAGCAGCCCCAGCTCCTCAGCTCAATCAGCCCAAGCAACAGCAGGGAGCTGCCCCATGGGAGCAGAGGTATGAACACGTTGATGGGGCTGCAAAGCACGCCGGCATCCCTGAACCCCTTACTATGCTATGTGTCACAAGATCTCAGGTCTTTGCAATAGTAGGGACTGAAGACTTGTTCCTCTTGCTCCAAAAGGACCTGGTGCTTGAGCCGAAACAAAGGCTCCTTCCAGTAGCAGGGATATGGGCCATGCCACATCTTGCCCCAAAGGGGGGGGAGGGAGAGAGAGAGA
>VZTL01029025.1:0-14255 GCA_013400535.1 Scopus umbretta
TTCTGCCAGGCAGCTTTCCTGTCTCAATTCTTCTTCATCATTACAGTGTCCTTTGGAAGATTTTTGATTTGGGTTAGCAAGTAGCCAAATCTATTTGTATTTGAATTCCCCTATAAGCAGGCATAAGTCATTGCCTGTGCTTTTCTGAAACTGATCTATTATGAACAGAAGCACAGTGAAAATGGTTGGATTCAGTGAGTTACAGATCCTTACTCGGCAAACAAGTCATGGTCAGTCCTGTAGATGTATGAATACTGCCAAATGACCAGTGTTCAGAATGCAGAGCAGATAACCCTGAATAATGGTCCCAGTTATTTAATCTTTATAGGCAAGAAATAGGCATGTACACTTCTCATCTCCCTCTACTACTGTGAAGCATTGGGAAAAAATTCTATAAGAACAATGTACAATACTTAAATTTTTTATGGCTTACTGTGAGATAATATTGCAAAGAAAAAAGTGTCTGTGGAATAATGAGAAGAGCTTAAGCTTGAAAATTATACACCTGTTTCACAGCCCTTCTTTCTCAATGGAAAACTGTGTAGTGCAGTATTTAATATTCAGCCTAATTTACCACATCAAATGAGTTTGGTAATATATATGCAACAAATTCTATTTTTCCCATTTTGCTTAATGCTGCACAAGAAAAAGATGCTTGAATTGTTCTGTGTACACCTCTTCACCTACTTCTGCTGGCAGCTTTTTAGGGCACTTAGTGGTGGGGGCATGAAATAGTCTTAGGCAGGAGGGAAATAAATTCCCATCTCCCACTTACTGGAAGAGTACACTGAGTACTGTGTGGTTGAGAAAGACAATCGCAGGAAAATAGAGCAAGGCAAAATATTAGTTGCTAAACCATCACAAAATTTACTAGTCTGAAAAAGAACCACTTCAGAAGAGTTTTGAGTCTTAATAACTACACCTCTGTCTTGGATCCTTCATGCAGGGCTCTGAACTGTGGGCCTTCTTCAGGAGGTCGGTCTATCTTTCTTCACATAAAGTTGAGAGACTTCATTCCAGTATCTCAGAGGTTAGAGCTACCATGTAGGAGAGCAGAGACCCATTTGCAAATCTCTGCCTGAATGACAAGAGCTGAGCCTAGCCTAGCTACTGCATAGCTCAGGGAAGGACCAAGAAGAGCAAAAGCCTGAGGTTAATGTAGCTCCTAACCCGATGAGCAGAGAGTGCAGGGGTGGAGGCCTCAAATGAGACTTGCAAGTGTACTTCAGGTACTTTGGTACACCCATGGCCCTGACATTAAATTTTCTGTAGATGTCATGGTATTTGAATATGAGAGTCAAATAACTAAAAATGTCAGGTAGACTACTAAGACCCTTCATTAATCTCAAACTCTTTGGAAGGATACTATATATTATAAGGAAAAAATTAAAAATAATCATCCTTGTAAAAAAAGATCTTTCTTGAATGACCCAATCATTATCTACAATTAAAGGGTGGCAGGTTTCAACTACTGAATAGAAAAGAGGGTGAAAAAGGTTTGGCAGTAGAACAGACAGCAGTGTCAGGAGGACTGAGTTATAATGTTTTGGACAACAGGCATGAGCAGATAGTTGAATTAGTATTAACAGATCCTTCCTGGAAGAAGTGCTATAATGCAAGGACTCCAGCATAGCATACCGCCTACTGCAAGAAGGTAGACATTTTCATTTTGCATGTCACAAAGGAAAAAAACCAACTGGAATTAGGAAAATATAGGCAACATTTCACTACTCTTTCCCACAATGTTTTGCCATCTCTTCTTCCTTTAGTCTATTTACAGATTAGCTGCCACTGTCCTAAATTCTTAAAAAACTCCAAATCCTTCTTTTTTGCTGCCTCTCTGGGATTATAGTGAAAATAAATAGTAACAGCAACCCCTATGATGAATGTTTGCATTTTACTAACTAGTTTACATAGAGATGACCAAATAGGCAGAAAATACTTTTACTGGTGCAATGGATGATGCATTTTAAAGTGTTCTGCAATTTACCAGGTTTGAATAACATTTGACTACTTATTCTCTGGAGATGCTTAAATACAGGAAAGCAAGTATATTGTGTTTCTTAAGTCATTTGGGGGAAATAAATTGAAATTTGTGATTTTACTTAGTTGTCAAAAACTAGACTTGTGCTCACAGCAATATTTTAATGTACCCATCTCAGAAGATGTAGAACCATTCTTTTCATTTAATGGCTGATTCTGTTTCAGACTGAAAGTACATTTAAGCCTGAAACATTGTCCTTTCTTTGCTACTGATATATAGAAGATACTGCCTCTCCCTGGAAATTTTGTCAACCCTAAAGTCCACTGGATTTAAAGAGCTGGATCAGTGAGATTTAGTGCAAGATTATGCCACTTCTGAAATGGAAAATGGTAAACAGAAAGATTGGAGACAATCATTTGTTTCCTGAAAAGTTTCTCATCTCATTCGGTGTAGCTAGTTCTTGCCAGTATTCCACCAAAACTCTAAGTACTAAGCACAATTACAGAACAAAAAGTTAGGGGATTTAATTTCCCACCAGGCTTTCACCTATCCTAACTCTTCATATGTCTAGCATTAAAAAAAATATTTTTTCTTTTGGATGGCGTTTGCAAGCTCCCTCTTACATAAACAAGGTTTGCAGTTTTTTTGGGGTTGCTTTTGTTGTTGTTGTTGTTGTTGTTGGTTTGTTTGTTTGTTTGTTTGTTTCAAAATGGCTATGCCATTGACTTTTTCTTTTACAGAGAGATTCTCCATTCAAAGTGCAATAATATTTTCTCCATTTTGACTAGGAAGTAAAGTTAAGAATAAAAGCTAGTTCTCCAGAACTGTAGTACCTCAGCTTATATCTTTCTAAATGTCACTTAAAGATACTTTTTCATTACTGCACACAGGCTATCCCAAGACTAGGAGACCCCTTCAACCCTGTTGTGGGGCTTGAGGACATTACTTCATTCCCGTTTAGAATTCCTCTTATATCTGCACTGTGCAAGTAAACCCTCAGCTTTAAATTCTTGTGGCAAACTGTCTTGTATTTGCATAGACTCGTAGCAAAAGGCTACTATTACCTAGACTACTTTAGAGAGGTTTATATATACACTACAGGCTATACAGCACAGTGTCTTTCATAGAAATGAGCGTTCCACATTTATATACAAAAAATGGTTAAAAATGTTATATATCTTGACTAATCATGATAATGAAAGAGATACTGCTAACACAAAACCAAGATTACATGAAAAATACTCTATGGTCATGACTGTGTGTTGCTGAATAAACAGTAGAAAAAAGGGTTCATGATCTTCAAAAATCACAAATATTCAAATCCTTGGGACTTGGAAATCTGAGTATTCAAAACTATTCCTTATGCATTCTCCAGATTTCTGGAATTTAAACCTTACTGAACTCCCTCAACTAGGATTCAGCCCACGTAAGATTTTTCTTCCATAACATAGTAACTTAGTACCTGTCGTTTGCATTTGAGAGAAAAATCCAACAACCTGTTCTGAAATGCCTGGCCCAAGTGAAGCTCATGACAACATTCCCACTGCCTGCAGTAGATTCATGATCTCATCTATAAGGGAAAAAGCATTTTATATGTTTCAAACAGTACTGGAAGGCACTCTTTCAGAGCATTTATAGAACAGGAAAAAATGTGTTTCTGGGTAATAAAAATGAATCATTTTATTGCAACCCTTTTATTTCTTATTTAAAAATACATGAAATGAAGCAATCTTTTTGTACAAAAGTTTTGGGAATAGAAAATTTATATTTCTTCATGTCAATATAATTCATAAATGAGACATTTTGATATTGTAATTTGATCAGAAATAAAAAGAGAAAAAAACAAACAATAAATTTCTAGTGTGAAAAATGCTATCTTAAGTAAAACAGCTTTTTCTAATAGAAAGCTGCATTTTTACAGACTGATATAGCTATGTCTTTCATGCTTGTGTACAAGGCCAAGCACAGTTTAATGCTAATCACGCACTTATCACTGGAAAGTAAATCATAAATACATGAAGATATTCTTTAAAGCATCCTGTGGAGTGGGAGTAAAGAAGTTAAGCTTTCAAATCTTTTCAAACAATAAAATTTTAGTCACTATATAGAACTGAGGCAAGAAATATTTCGTGTTCCTATAACCTAATATTTAACCTTTTAATGTTAAAGAGGTACCACATTTTTTGAAGAAATATGCCTGTAAGAAAATGCTTGACTTCACCATGACTGATCACTGAAGGTTTGGTTGTTTAACCTTAACACTTTATTCATGCTCAGTTTGTATATGGATTATATCATTTGGAAAAGGACCCTGTGGTGAAAGATGCTATATAAATGTTCTGTGTTTATTTTGATTATCACTGTAGCTAATATCCATTACTCAATTATTATAATCAAATGCCTCTTCAACCCCAAACACCGTAGCAATGAAATGACAAATGCTTTTTATTTGTAAAATTTTGACTCAGTTGATTAAACAATTAGAAAGCATATGTGCAAATGTAAAATACATCTTCCTTTATTTTACAAGACAGTGTAACATTTGAAAAGAGTCAAGCTGTACTTCACTAATTTTCTGAAGTGACAGCTCTATCACTGGCTCCTGAGTAGAAGTCTGATTCTCAAATATGTTATTATGGATTTATTTAGGAGAGGAATTAGTTAACAAGGGATTGAACTGTCGATTTAAAAAGAATAATAAATAGGATTTTATCTTTTTATTATAATTCCATGCAAAAAATATATTTTTTCTATTCTTAATTAATCAATTAAAAATGTGACTATGTAAGACATGTTTGTCTTTCTGTCATCTTTACAATGGAATAAGGCTTTCATTTGCAATCCCAGCTATATTAGAAGTTTTGTTTCAATGAAGAACATTAAAAAGTTAGTGGCTCCAAGGACAGTAATGTATTTCTGACATATATATGACAAGATGGAGCTAATAACTAATATTAGAATAAGATAGAAATGTGAACTGTTTTTCCATAAAATGCGTGACTAAAAAGGAAGAGAACAGATGAAGTTCTCCCATACTCACTTCATTCAAATAGGCTTGAGGTGACTGGGGGTAAGGTGAGGGAAGGGCACCCCATCTCACCTAACCATAACTGAGGGAGGCAAATACAAATAGAGAGAGAGACAGTTACTTCCACATGTGAATTCACTCAAATTTTAGCTGAATTGCTCTCTAAAAGAGAACAGAGTGAAGCATTGACAGTTTAGATGCGATATTTAACTTTAAGGCAGGTAAGATTTAGTAATATGAATTTGTTCTTATGCAATCATATTACTATTTGTCTTGAAGCTATATGCATTGGCTTTCTTTGAATTAATAACAGGACAATGCTAGAATGTTATAAAACAAACACTGAACAACACAGAAAACATGATGTATGCATTCAGTTAGGAATAATATCTGTGCTTAATATATAGTTATTTCCTTCCTAGGGCTTGCTTTTCCTTTTGCTGACTTTTCATGCCCTTTTCAGCTTATAAATTGATATACTGAGATATAGAAAAAAGAGACCTAAGAAGAGTATATTTTCATTAACAAAGACTTGCTCATGAGAATTTTCATCGGAATTCTGTGTCATAACAAATTAATAAAATAAACATTACCATTTTGCTGTCCAGAATCAGGCATAAAAGACACTCAAGTCCCACAAGAACACTGACACAGTAGAAAATGATGCTGTAAGTTATTTGACTAAATCAGCTGCCAGTCTAAGTAGCTCTAAGGGTTCAGGAATTTTTCTTTTTTCCTAGTGCACATCCATTTTTTCACAAAAAAAAAAACCCCAAAACATTAAATTCATTAAATAAACAAATAATTGCTGCTTTAAAGAGCTTGTGGGCATAGCAAATGGTACATCCAGTGATGTGTCGTCTTAAAGACACCATGAGGTGCATGTACTAAGCAATCTGCCACTTCAGCAATAAACAAGGAGTCTAGTCTCTCTGGTGATTCTCTGAAGACTGAGAACCATTTCAAAAAAGAATTAAAAAAGAATGTACCAGTCTCAAAATGCATCATCATATTGTATCCGCTTGGTCTGGAGCCTTGCTTAGTTTGACAATCTACGACATAAATCTGTCCACAAAAATGTAAGTGGCACAACTGCGGGACATAACAATCAGGCTGGCCAGAAACACACTCATACATTTGAATTTTTTTCCTGATATAATCTTTTAAAGTTGTAGTAAATATTTTTTAGGGTTCAATGAAACTGTGAGTTATTAGCTGTTTTATGAAAGAGGATTAGAGATGCTTTTTTTTTTTTCCTGCATCTTTTTTAAGGATGTACTTAACAAGCCAACAACACCACATGAAGCATACCCAGAGAATATAATTTTGGACTACAATCACTGTTAAGCTAAAACAGATAAATGATTTGGCTCCTCAACAAAGAGAATTGGTTTCAGCTGACTTTAAACAGAAATAAAGTTATAATATTCTCATATAAACCTCAGAATATAGTTACTTTTTCAAAAACAAAAAGAACTCTCAAGCTAAGGTTACTTCAGCTCCAAATGCACACACTAATTTCTGAAAGTTTGGAATTCCAACTCAACTCTTGTAAAACATTCATTATATTCATAAATATAACAGGAGTTTTCTCTACTTAATAAACAGCAGTAGACATCATAAAACTGTCCTGGTTAAAATACAAGTACCAGTCTGTGACTTATTTTTGTAGTTTTGAGTAAAAGCAACCACAGAATTATTTCAGTAATTAATTGGGACCTAAAAAGCATGGAAACATAAGAATCAGACAAGGGTATCCCATAGATATGAATTTTCAATAATATAAACCCACACTTTCTTTTCTGTTTACATTCCACTGTAGCCGAACCTAATTTGTGCAGCAATTAGCTTTTTGAAGAACTGCAGGGAGAACAAAGAGTTAACAGTTTGGAATGTAGGAAAGAGTCTTACTCAATTTTTATTTCTATATTTCCAAGTAGCACACTGGTTGATTGAGAGAGATCTTTAACAAAGAGTGAACTGTTTAAATACTTCGTTTGTGGAGAGACACAACCCAGAACCACTGTTTAAAGAAAGTAGCAGCTCAGTGCATGTTTAGACAGTCAGTAGCAAATTAGTGCAGGAATTATATTGTTACTGTGTTCTCAAGTGACTGATTCTACTAAACATTTGTTTGTAGAAATTTAAACTCATCACACTTGAGACCAATGTCTTTGACATGAACACAGTTAATACCATATGGAGATAATTTATTACAAACTTTGTAATATTTGAACAAGCATCATGACCCCAGAAACCCTGTTAAATAGAGTTGCTGGTTTTTTTCTTCTAGAGTGACAATTTAGTTGTGTGGTGTGTTGTCATCAGTTGAGATTAATCACAATGATTACAGGTTTTTCACTAAGAACATTGTTAAAAATTATTTGAATATGGATCAGGAGAAATGAGTTTCTAAGTAAAACATATAAACATTGAAAAATGGTAAATGACTCATCTGAAAAGTAGGTCTTACATGATTCCTGTTTGTTTGGAAAAGGAAGCTACCAAAATGAGGATGATACTATAGGCAACTCTGTGGCAAAAGTTTATCTACACAAAGATAAACACTTGACAATTTAATATGAAAAATTGTCTTATTTGGGAAATTAGAGGCTGATTAAGCTAAATAAATTGATCTATTAAAATCAAAACATTTATGAAAAAAGCTATATAAATGATGATAAAAAAACCCAGGTTATATTCCAGATCCACCTTTGGTTTTATCCAGAATACTAATTAAAACATGAATTTTGGTTTGGATGTGACAGCACCAACAATATCTTGTGACCTGTGTAAGCAAAAACCTCTAACATCAGAAGTATTGCAACTCAGCTGCAATACCGATTTTTCAGTCCCCTACATAGTTCACATTTTGCAAGACTAGATGCCCTCCTATGGTTTTACCCCTAGCCAGGAAATAAGTTTCCACAGCTAAGGGTCACTTCTGGTTCAGCCGATGTAGTATCAGGTTTGGATATGGGAATTAAAGCAGGACCACCAGTATAACAGTTTTGTGTGCTACCAAATAGGTTGCAGATTAATGAATATGAGAACTACAGTCATTTCCAGAGTTTTGAAACAAACCAGAGAACACTGGGAACAGTTCTCCTCTGCTGAAGGTGGTCTGAAAGCTGCGATTCAGACTCTAAGGCAGAGGTTTTCTTCCATCATTAAATAATTATTGTAGTGTGGGATTCTTACCTCACCAAAAGGATATAGTTTAGCACTGGAGTTCATGGGTTTTTTGTACGATGTTAGCCTAGAGAAAGCACTGCTTCTGTTCTGGGATTTCTTTCATCCTTTGGCCAAGGATTTCGTTGTCATTCAATAAAAACCTAATTTATTTCAAATCTTATGGGACAGATTTTTTTTCTTTTTTCAAATGTGACCTTGAGTTGGTTTGTTGCCTTAGCCACTGTCATAGATTCTGAGTCTGTGGCCAAAAGTTCACAGCCTTCAGGCTGCTTTGCTGCATTTCAGTGTCAGAAAAGGGCAGCCTGATTCAGCAAGGGCATGAGGAGAAAGAAGAAAAAATGCCAGGAGTAGAAAAGGCCTGGAAGGAGGGATTAAATCAGTGCCAAAACAGTGACAGTGTCAGTTCATTATGAGGACAGGAATGGTGGAGGTTGCCCATGGACCAGGCAGGGTGGACCTCCAAAGCTGGGGCCAGTCCCATGATCTCTGGCCCACAGACAGAGAGGTCCTGCCCTGCGGGTCCCCAGATGGGGACTTTGATCCCAAGATTATTTTGTAACATAGATCTGATTTTTTTTTTTTAATTTCATTTTTTTTTTTAAGAAACCAAGACAACTGGAAATGCTCACAAAGGACCTAACTCATGTTCAAAGTAAAAATTTGACAGTAAGAGCAGGATTCATCTCAAAATTTCAGACTCCTAAAAAGGCTTTGTGTTAAATTTAAGGTCACTTGCTTTCCCTGTGTAGTCCCTGATATGGGACGGACACCTCATAAAGATACTTTACTGTTCTGGTTAATTGTCCTATAACTAGGATTTCTCTCTAGGTTGCCAACCTGGAGAGATAGCCTTTGACTATAGAAGCAACTTAGACAGCCAGCTTAGGTAGACTCTGAACTCTCAGGTAGGTGTGAGATAAATTCCCTTTTTCAGGATAGGACTGTCCAGAAATTGGTCCATTCTCAGTTTGCAGTGTTTGGACTCTCTTGGCATTGGTACAGCTCTGCTCTTGTCCAAGCATGTGATCTAAAATATCTAGTTTATCAAAGAGATAAACTAACTCTCTGTCACCCCAAGTGCTTTTCCTTTTTGCTTCACTGGTTAAAGATTTCTCACCTGGAACATATTCTTCAATTAAATAACAAAAATCTGACACCTTCTTAAAAAAGGTATCAGCAACATGCGAACAAAAAGCTGTATGGGAACCTAAGTCCCTTTCTGACATAAGGAACTATAACAATCCCAATTTTCAAAGCAATTAGGTTCTTTAATATTATTAGACATAATTTACTGTGGTATAATTTATCCAGGGGACAAACAAAAAACCTCAGAACACAGAGGAAAAAAAATGTAAATCTTTTTTAAGGGTAGAATTCCTAGAGGTAAGAAATAATTGTAACTCTTCAGTTATCATCTCTGCAATTAAATATCAAGCTTCACAACTATGTGTGCAACAAATAAGCCTTCCCTGTATAAACACAGCTAGTGTCTATACTCAGGAAGTAGCATTTATATTCAGGATAGTTTACCTGAAATCCTAAACTCAAAGCCAATAGGAGAATTAAGAAGCATGAGCATTTTAAAGATGACAAAATATATAAGCTTCATTCATGCAGGGTGGCAAACTTTGCTCTAGAAAACAATAATGAGATTACCTTTAAGTACATGTGTAGTTCCAGTGAATTGAACAGTATTCCTCAGGTTCCTGATGAAATTATGAATGTGGAAAGTTAAGGACATGCTTCAGTGTTCAGAGATGCTACAGTGGTCAGTATATTCCAGAAATGGAGCCTGAAATGCAGTGCAGAGTCTCTTTGTCTTGAAATTTTACAATGGAGAAGCTAACTGTAGCTAAACTGATTAGATCATATGTTCAGACAAACAAAAGTCCATTGTCAGGCTAAAAAGACACATTTGAATAATTTCCTGACCTCTTCCTATGTCTCCTGCCACCTCACTTATTCACTACATGCTTTAGAACATTGGTCCCACCGTGAGATGCCTGAGGCATCCCACAGGATGCATTAATGTGTTGTTTTCTATAAAGAAAAAATAAATATGTGTTTAAAGTTTAAATTCTTGGAGATGGGATAATGTCTTTAAATGTGATTGTAGACACCGATGCTGTCTTTACCTTCAGTACAAATTAGAAATATTAGTATAAGTAGCCCTATCTCACTTGTTTGTCCAAAATTATGAAGCTGATGTTTATTGTTAAATCAAATAATTTATCAGCCAATAGGTGGCACTGAAAGTATTTAACATTTATCTACATCTTGTATTTTCTTTTAGGAAAATTCACATTTCCCTCAAGTAAATGGTATATTATGCTCACAAATTAAAAGCCAAGGCACATATTGAATTCTGTCACTAAAAATATTAAGTACTTTTAAATAGTTGGAGAACTGTTGAGAATTTAAACAATTCTCTGGAAATATGAACAAGTGCATCATACTACTTGTATCTTTGTCAAAACCAATTCAAAGGCAGGAGATCCTTTTGAGATCCTGGGACCAATGACATTCCAGGGAGTATCTTACTATGAAGTTTAAACTGTAAATATCCAGGGAAACTGTAGCATTCCTGGAATTGGCTTATACTGTAACTTTTGCATGTTGCATGTTAATTCGTAAACTTTTTTACCAGTTGCTTTCATTTTTGCAGTCCTGTGAGGAAAGAAAGAAGATTTTGTAGCAAATGTAATTTTAATGGATTTTTGCATCACTAGTTTTCACCTGAATTTTATTAGGACAAACTTTACAAGCAACCTCTTCATTCCCTGTGCTAAACAAGCTCATAAACTATTCTACGAATGGAACTCATGAGACATTTCAGATCAGATTTCCAAAGAAATATGCCTTAACATATTCATAATGAAGCAAACTTTCAGTATTAAGTTTTTGTTAATTTTAAATGTTCTTTGAGTAAATGTGATTCAGAAGATATTAAGTATCAGTGTTTTGGTTTATACTGAGTTTAATGCAGTCATTCTCTGCGCATCCTGTTTCATACCTGCACGTACACTTTCTCCAAGCTTTTTACTGAAAGATATGCCAAGATGGTGAAGTAGGAATGACTTGTTCTGAAAAAAATATAACATTGTGATACAACATAGAACCTACCTATTCCATTTTCGGACTGCTTCTCTACCACCTTTATATAACAATCTGTCATAAGAACAAATGTAGGCCACATAGTTTTCAGCTATATCAAATAAAAATGTGGGAGGGTTCACTGTACTGACACCAACTACAATGTTACAGAGGACAAGAAGCAAATAGCATTGAAATAGAAGCATGTCCAAAAAAAGATGGTATGTAGAATAAACAGTAATTACTGTGGTGCTGTTCAGTGCTACCTTGCTTGGTACTTCAGTACATTATGAATAATGTTAACATTTGCATTAACAGGGAGAAACTCATCACATCATGTGTCAAAACAGTATCTATATTTTGCGTACCGTAAGCGCTCTACTTGTGAGAGATTTTCATTTACTCAGCTGTACCAACGCACCTTAATTACAAGCAACTAGGAGCTTTTCATACATTCCTGCCTTCATCTTTCCCTGCTATCAGGAAAATTAAAGTGTCTTCAAATCACAAAGCAGTAGAACATAATAATTTAATGTTACCGCACTAGGCCTAGGCAAGGTATAAGATTTTCCAGCTTTACCTGAATTGGTTGTGGAGACTTATGACACTGCAATTGGTCATGAGAATGAATGTATCATATCAGAAAGTATTTCAAGCTAAAACTCAAACCACTAATTTAAGGTTAGGCACTGTTTTCTATGTTCAGAAAGCAAAGCAAGGAACTAAATCTAAACCAAAGACGACTAAGCAAAGATGTATTCTCCATTAAAAATACAATTGAAAATATAATCCTTCTCAGATTACTTGGAATATGAGTGGATAGGAAAAAAAGAAAGACCAATATTCTGGCTATGAATGTTTGCCCAGGTTGCTCCTATTACACAACTTCTATAACCTAATATTAAACAGAGCACCTTTAAGATATAAGCAAAAAGAGAAGTATGAATGAATGAATTAGTAAATATTCTGGAAAAGAAAAGTATGGAATTTTACTGACATCTATGTTTTTGAATAGCTGCATAACCACAGCCCTGGTCACGAAAGATAAAATTAAGTTTAAAAATTGCATGTCTTGAAATGACCACGTCTTCTTTATTAACAATTTGCACTAAATACATTGTTGATTCTTTCCAGATACATACTGAAAAACTCTACAAACTAAACATTTTGAGGAGCATTCAGATAAATTATCTGCTATTGATTATTTTATTATTTACAATAAGTTTGTGGATCAAATGTCATGAGAACCTTATGCATTTCCAGCTACTTCAGCATCTAAGTATTTGCAAATAGATCATTTTTTTAAAAAAGGGAAAAAACTAATGCCACAACGTCCCTTTCAAGGTTATGAAATAAGTGAGATATGGTATTTCACAAGAGTGTTCATGAGAATATCCAGTCTTGAGCCCTCCATGAAAACCCATGAATCATGCTCTGTAAGCCACACAAATCAATTTCCATGACAGAGACGCAATAAGCCAGAGACCACCACACTAACAAGAGGATCAGCTATCAGCTGTGGCTGATACAGCCACTGATAGTCATGAACATAAATAAACCCAAGCATTTCAATAAAAAGACTCAATGAGTTGCTTTTCTCCATATTGTTAAAGCATATAATGGTATGCAAGACAACAGAACCAGTGTTTTATCCAAAAGCCTAAACTTACCATACAACCTTATGATTTACACCTAGTCACTGGAGCTGTTTCAACCATTTTCAACAAATTGAAATCCAATTAAATATATGCTGCTTTTGCAATCCTCCCTATCCATCAATATTTCTTAAAGAATTTACTAACATTGCTAGTTTTCCTATGACATGAATGCATTTGCACAAATGGCACTCCATGGAGCTTCTACCAAAGTACTGTAATGTGCTGGCTTTCCATAAATAAATCTCTGTGGTAACTAACAGCTGTGTAATGCAGCTCACGGTGTTCCCTCTTAACATCACAGACTATCAAATATGTAACAGCCTCCTAAACTGCCTTCGGTTGTCTTGGTGAACATCATGATAAGACCTCATGAAGTGTGGGAGATTCTTAAGAAACTGGTGTACAGACTTGGCCAGTTCCATTACAGGTAATACTTATTGAATTCACTGCACTCTTTACTCTTCCCAGACATCCTCCTCCCCAGACATCTATAAGCACCTGAGCAACAACAGAGCAGTATTCTGAATGTATATTGAGGTTCGCTTGGAATGGTGGTCAGACACTGAGTGTATTTATACAGCTGATTGCACCTCAAGATATATTCACCTTAGGCTATATAATTCACCCTGACAGGCCTTGGGGATCCTTCCAACAGTAATTCTTTGTTCGCATGGATCGTGTCATTGAATCCCAGTATGTTTGAGGCAGGTTGTAAACAGTGATTTCCTGAAGATGATAATCCATTATTGAACTTCTTATTTTACGTTGTTTAAATGCTAGATTAAACTTTTAATGACTCTATAATTGTTTCTTTCTTTGTAAAGGCGTTCTAAGCACAGAGCTGATATCCTATGCTTAACTCTAGCATAGGATCCTGGCCCAAAATAAATTGTTCTCTAAAAATCATCTCCTACTGAATATGTTGCTTGTGGTCTACTCCATGTTCATGCTAGTATGAAGCAGCAAGATGTGCAACTATAAACCAGGGATCAGAACTCAGGATCTGTAATGTTTGTCTTGTCATTCATGCAAAAAACACCGCAAGAAAACTCAAGGTGGGACAGCAACCTGGTTATATGTACTTTTGATCAACAAAATAGGAATCAACTTGTTATATATAGGTAGAAAGATTATGGTATTTTTTTCCACTTACAAGTAAGCTTTTTGTACAAAGCTTTGACAGGATAAAAGGACTCTCAGCATATGCTTTCTTTACATTTGCTACACTGATGGATAACATGTAGAAACCACAACAGTGAATAAATAATCAAGTCCTGGATTCAAATTAGTTGGAGGG
>VZTL01029026.1:6232-23856 GCA_013400535.1 Scopus umbretta
CCCCCCCCCCCTTGTGGTCAGGATAAATGATATCTCCTTGCATCAAAATCCTGGGACAACCTCCCAACAAGTTACAAACTGCAATGCTATGATCTCAGTATTATTCACAAATCTGAGCACGATCATGATAGCACCACTACCTTGCCTAACTAGCACTGCTGTGCTAACTGCTGCACAAAATAGTCTGATATTGACCCTCCAAAAAGTTATGTTGCTGGGACAGTAGCAGATGGCCCTGTAAAGTAATTATTCATCAGACCTGTAGATCTAGGTGGCTAAACAAGCGCCAGGAGTATTTCAGCAAGTTAATGGATTCTAGTTTCATAAAATACATCCCATATCTGCATGTCAGCACTGCGAGTGGCTGCTGGAAAAGCTCCACAGACCTTGGGGAGAGTGAAGCACCTGCCTCTGCAGAATGAAACACAGGTGCAGGAACCAGCACACGCCATTGCTTTTAAGAATTTTCTGAACATCAGTCAGGAAGGGAGAGCTTGTGTTTGGGCTTCACCCAGCACCATAACGATACCACCATAAAATGGGTGCAAATCAAATCTGAATACACCCTACGTATGTCCTTCTTCCTGCCAAATCAGAACAAATGTTCACTATATTTGCAAGCAGAACACCAGAGCCACACTTTAATTTGCACCTCACTGTGCCACGTGGGGTCTGGGAGAAGTTTGTAGATACCATACTGTAACTGGAAGCAGAAGGGCATGCTTAAAATCAAGCACAATCCACAATGTGAATACACATGCTCTCTCTCTTTCATTAAAAGGATCTGAACTATAGCCTGTACTTCCCCCAAAACTTCTGGACCATCAGCCTTCATAGTCTTTCCTAACGTAATAACTCATATTTAACGCAGCTCAGTTGCTTTTACTGAAAAGTAAGGGTTGTCGATGCAGGTGTCAGATCTTTGTGTGAAAGGCAGTCACCCAACACAAGTAATGAGGAGCAAGTGACTTGTCAAGAAATCTGATGCTCTGAAAGCTTCATGTTTGAATTATCAATAACCAATAAACAACTGCACAACAATCTGGGCTGGTTAATGGCTGACTAAGCCAGACATTGCCAGCAGCAAATCAGTAATCAGGCCAATAAAAACATGTTTGCTGACTCACTGAATTTCTGTTGTTAAAATTCCATCAAATCCTCACTTTCTGCTAATTCCTTTTCCAGAAAGGTAAGACAGGTGGAGTGCCTGTGTCCTCGGGCTCCTCTTGTGAGAGGTAGAGTGCCCAAGGCTGCACTAACTCCTGCTGCTCTCTTGCTCTCCTCTGGGCTTTCTCTGTTTGGTACTGCACCTCTGACAGCAAAGACCGTTACTCTACAAAAGAGAAGCAATTTACGTAAGCACTGCTCACCGTGAATGCAATTTTAATAAAAAGAAAGCCAAAGAAAACAGGCACTGTTGTAGCTGGTTCATAGTGAACACTGTAGCTTCACCCACTCCCAGTTAAGATTAACACCAAAAAAAAAAAAAAAGTGGTTTTGGCACACCCAAATCTTTCCCTGAAATCAGCAGGATATTAGATTGAGTAAGAAACATGGGAAAGACCTGTAAACCTATTTGCACACGCTTGACCTGTTGGCAGGCAAAATGCTAAAGAATAATTTCCTTATTGAAAAATTCTCATAGTACTATTCGTGCTTGGAGGAAAGGATGGAAGGGAGCATGCATATATCTTCTGATACTAAAAGTACCTTTAAAAGAAACAGAGTAAGAAACAAATGGGTAATGCTGGATCAATAAGGTCTGCAAGAGTGAGTTCTCAGTGAGAAGTACGGAGCACAGTTTGTTTCAAATGATGTGTACCATGAATACAAGCCAGGGCCGTCCGGGTGGAAAGTGTGCTGATGGAACAGTGCTCCACTAGAAAAATGATGATTCAAACGAACTGAAAAACTTCATTAGAAAGCAATGATTTTGTCAAATTCAAGCATATATTCAAACGCTAATGGCAAACTGTTTAACTAAATTAAACTACTCTGATCTCACAGCAAAACAGTATTTGGAGGTAAGTAAAATTATTCTTTTCAGTCCGTGTCCTGATCAATTTAATTTTATGGGAATTTTGACTATTTAGAAGAAAGCCAAAGGTAAAAATGCCAAATTTCAAGCAAATCAGAAGTTGTTTTTTTCAGTAGCCTATTTTCCAAAGAGTCCCTCTAGCTTACTTCTGCCCTCTGTGTACTCCTGACACCAGCACTCACTAGCAATTTTAAGAAAGAAAAAAAGGTGTGCTCATGTTTGTCAGTGTAACTTTTAACACAGTCTCCTTGCGTATTCCTGTACCCTGTGTGTATTGAGGCTATTTGAAGTTGAGCAATCTGAAAATTTAAAAAAGGAGAAAAAAAAAAAAAAAAGAAAGAAATACAAGATGGTGGGGAAGATAACCACTGACAGTAACCTCAGTAGTGATCACATTTATCAAAAATGTTATTGATGTTTTTCCTCCAAACACCTCCTTCTCTAAACACCTCCCTTTAACAAGCCGATATGAATACTTGTCCTTCTTGCTGTTTTGTGTGCTATTTTGCATAATTCACTAAGAATTAAGCAAACTTATCAATGCTATTTTTTCCTTCCTTTCAACTAAATAGCAGGCATTTTCTGTGGCCAGGAACAATGTAATTGATTTTACTACAGAGTCCAAATATGCTGAAGCATGAATCTGCAGATAGCACTCAAAGTGCTTTAAGAAAGTGTTCCCTGAGATGGCAGCTTTATTACCTGCTAGGGGGTAAGTCAAGTATGACTTCTTCATTTTTCCTTCATTGCTACACAACCAATGAAAGTAACACAGAGGATTAAAATGTGATTGTCATAAAGGAAGACTTCAAAGATTTTGTGATTATTCCAACGGAGCATTCCCATTTTCATGTGGTGACCAGTCTCGTGTCACTGCTTTCTCCACTGATGTCATCACTTCAACCAAAAGACCACAACTATCCAAAGCCCACCCTCAAAAATTACTCAGCTCTACTGAACCTGAAAACTTTGTTGGATTGAAACAGGCTTAACTCCGTTGGTTTTTGTTGTTGTTTGGGGTTGGGCTTTTTTATCAGGTGAATAGTTTGGTTTTTAAGAGACTCATATTTGCTTTACTTCCAGCTATTTGCAGACGTAACAAAGTTTTACGTGCTTATTTTGAAACAGCTCATTTCCCAGTTGACGGAAATCTTTGCTATTGGGCTTCAAGTATAAGGATAGACTTTGTTTTCACAGCTTCTTTGAGGGGTCCCTTTGGAAAGCAAAAATTTCATCATAGTTAACAATGCCCTGAAACGAAACATGCATTTTACTGCTCATGAGCTGCTCAGCTGGAACTAAAATTACTGGTTTAAGTTTTCAAACTGAAAAAAACCCACTTTTTTTAATCAGACTTTTGATCGTGTTCCCTGGGGACCCCCACATATTTCTACCCACCACTGCAAAATATTACTACCTAGAAAATAATCAGCACAATGGCAGCATATTGCTGGCTCTGCATCCTTTCTCCCACGTTTAGATAACACCACTGGAACAACCTTCAACTGTTACAGGATATGCTATAACATGTCTGTACAAGGCACTGGCAAAGCCCAAGTCCTGCTGTCAGACCCAGATACACAAGCAGCAGCAGCAGCTGCCAGCTGCATATTCAATATAATTCTACCTGAATTAATGTGCAAACTATAGAACCAAGATCTGCCTCAGCCAACAGAAAACCTGCCTGCTTCTGGCAGACAAGGAGGACCTAACAGCTCAGAGCAAAAGATCCGTTCCACTTTCTGAATAAAGAGTTGCTCCTGATGTTTTTACAAACCTAGAGGCAAAAACCAGCAGGAAGTTCATAAAATGCAGAGGATTTCCAGCTGCTGCAAAGGCTGAGAGGAGCTCTCTATGGCTTTCAGGAGTCACGATGACCTCCAAGGCTTATCAGCTGAACAGCTATGTGGGGGTGGAAGGAGTAACCCAATCGTAATCTTTATCCAGGATCACACCTGCCACTGAAAAGTCTGGGGGTTCTTCCCCGTCAGTGGGGGTAAGAACAAATTGCTTGAACAATTTGTGCCCATCCTCAAAATGAAGCTCCTCTTGTCCTCATACGTTAGGTATAAAATACCAGAACCAGTCATTCTACCACCAGCCAGTTAATTTATGCACATTTTTGGAAATTGTACTATGTCCAGGAGTCACACAAAATAAGGTCACAGTGTGGCAATAACTACAATCCCATTAGCTATCTCAGAAAAGGTAAGCTGGCACGTGAAACTGAAAAATGGAGGATTACCAAATGAACTGATGTCAAAGCCAGCCCTTTATATTTGCTAAGGTAATGCTTGAGTAATACAAACACATTCCTTTGCAGCTATTAACAGTGTGTTTGTTCATGCTTTTATTGTCACCAAGGAGTGCAGGTAAAGGAGAACCTCCAACTCTGTTGAGGGGAAAAGGACGGAACTAGGGACTCCAGAATGTTAAAATTAGGTGAAGATCCAGGAAGACAGGTAAGAAAATACTGACCATTGTTTGCTGTAGATCATCATTTTAAATGCAAATGTTAACATCTCAAAAGGTATTAAAGAAACGAGCGCACAACAGTGTGAGATGTGCACCACGATGCAGTTGACAAAACTGAGCGGAGATCCTTTGTGACTCAAGTTGAACAATAGGACACTTGTATTTCGTACATATTCGGGTATTATTTACAAGGGAATGTGGAATGGAAACAGTTCAAGCCTAGAGAAACACAGAAGGAAATTTGAGGAAATGAAACATGATGGATATAAAAACATATTTTGCACAAAACTGCAGCATGATACTAAAATTTGGCTACAACCTCCAGCAAATCTTCCCGGAGACTGAAAAGCCCCAATACCAGCTCTCTGAGAGCAGAGATGATCATATGTTAGTACCTCATGACAGAGCTGGATCCAAAGGAGGAGTCGTAGGTGCTACAGAATAGCACCCTATCGTAGCTAGGGAATACTATCAAACATGGTATTGGTACACTACAAAGGTAACGTAATAATAAAGGTAAGAGGGGATATCGGCAGTATGTACTCTCTGACAGTAGACACGAATAGGTAGCAGTGACTCGACATTTTTCTAGCTCTCTCTTACAAATCAGAAGATAATTCATTCCTAACCAAAGCACTGGAGGAAACACCTGACTTGTTAGAAAACAGCCCTGCCCCTTCAGAGATCGCCCATGCTAAATGGTTGCTCAACAATGTTAAAAAGTTGACCTAAGGCTTCTGTCTGGGACACAAACTCATTTTTGTGCAGTTAGGAAAAGTCCTCCCTTGTTTACATGACGCTGTCTCTTGTTTAATTGCGTTTTAGCTTTTTCTGGGCCTGCCACCAGTGAACGCATGCTCTCGCTACACATGCCAAGCCAAATACCTGCTGTGGAAAGGCAAGCAGCCGAAGTCTGCAACAAAGCAACAGAATCACTTCCTGCAATTGATGAATTAACAACTGGATAACATGAAAAAGATTAAGTCATGTGGCTAGTAACACACTGTATGCATTTCCTTAGGGCCTGCCTAAGCTGGGACAGCTTTCTATGCTCCGGTAACCCTGGGGCCCACGCTGAGGGATTTTGGAGTATCTTCACACAGCAGCTCCTACCAAAGAACCTAAGCAAGGTGGGTAACTTGAATGGTAACTTCAGCGAGGCAAATACAAACGCTTTGGTGAGTTCTGTCATAGCTATACTGACACCACCGCTCACAGTAACTGATTTCAGCTGAACTTAAGCACATCTATACTACCTGCAGCCAATGCATGACAGGCTTATCTGTAATGAGAGAGAGATGGCAGCAGGCAGGTAGGGAGGAACTCTGCTTTCTAAATTCTGCCTGACGTGATGCTATCTGTTCCCTGTCTTTTCCTCACTTTCAAAAGGAAATGTGCCAAAGGTGGTGAGGGGAGCCAGAGGAAAGGGTAGAATCCAGGAGAGTTCATCTACAGCTCAGCCTTGTTGCTGCTGTTACCTGGACTGAAGAGAGCCTACGCACCAGCTAGAGGTGATCTGGAAGTATGCGGGTACAAAGCCTTCCTCAGGCAGATGGTCTTGCCTTCTGAAATACTCCCAGAGATACCCAATTCCCTTGTGCCAGGCCTGTTTGCGCGAGTCCTGACTCACAGGATCAAGCTCTGTAATGCCTACTGCATCATCCCAGCACGTTCACGGCCTCTCGGACTACTGCTCATCACAACATATGCCTCTGCTGGAGAGCTGACTGCCGAGTTTCACACATTGCTGCTCCGTGTCCAAAACAGCCTCACACTTCAGACCCCAGGAGACTTCTTCTGGAATTTCCTCAGCAGTAACCACTGTGGAATGAGTCTGACAGTTCAAATATTGTGAACAGTCATCCAAGCATAAAACCAAGCACTGTCACGTAAACTGTCCTTACTCATGTGTACTGTCCAAGAACAACACGTAATCTGACTGTGTGTGAATGACAATTTCTTACTCAACAGATCTGCTCTGCACGTTCCTTCAGAGCTCGGTCGGCTAATGATAGTTTCAATGACCTGCACTGGATTATCTGTGCATCATCCTAACTGTTTTTTGCCTCAGTTTGCTACTGCTGGGCAAATCCTTCTTCCTGGTAATACAGCGTAAGCCTTGGTTTTGCTGCTCAGCTTGAGAGGGCTGTGTTTAGGAGAAAAGTAGTTACGGACACACAGAGGTCTATGAGGGTGGAATACGGCACCTGGTCCCCACATATTAAGGTCACTCGAGTGTGTGTGTTCCTAGCAACATAGTAATGTACGTATGCAAATAAAAGGTGCGTTCATTAGTGTTGTCCTGCAAGGAACATGGTGCTTCCTTGGGGCAGCCATACTGGGAACTCACAGTGCAAGGCTCGTGGTGCTATAGCTTGGAGGGAACAGTGGCTCCATCCCTATGATCTCAAGGGATCCAAGGCAAGGTTTCTAACTTTTCTGCTTAATGGTTGCCCCTAAGCCCCTGTGGGCAATTGTCCATTCTTAACAGCTGTGTTTCCTATGGTTTTCTTAAGGAATCTCTCTAGTTTTCAAGGAAACCATGCCCCTGCCTCTCCCTGGCTCCAACCTCTTCAGTTGCCACTCTACTGGCTTCAAAAACACCATACAACACTACATACTGGGGCCTACTACTACTTTGACTACTCACAAAGGTGAGTCAGGCTGCAAAAATAAAGCCCGGAAGAGCACCTCTGCTACAAAGTTTTGTCTTGAAGACAGAAGCCCAAGTTACATGATGCATCGGCTTTATGCACAGTTTCACATACACGGCAGTGGAGAATTCATTATCATTAAAAATAATGAATTAGTTTTCAGATGGGAAAACAATAAAAGGGAGATGGCATATGACTCACAGGAAGGTAACAGGCCGAGATTTAAAGAGGTATGCTTCTTCCAAACTACTCAGTGTAACACCCTCTGGACTCCCGCACCACCTGTACATCCTCTAGTAGATTACAGTCCACAGCTGCTTCTCTTGTAACCTCTCCATTTCTCCCCAAGGCCGTACAAGCCACCCCACATTTCCCCAACGTTTTCCCTGTTCCAATCATACCTAAACAGCTGGAGAAGAGACGGCACAGGAGGTAGCTAACTCCAGGCTAAGCACTGGCTGCGAGCAGGAACATCTGGATTGGCCAGCTGTCAAAGTGGAAAGAGCACAGCTTACGCCGTACGTTTTCCCTCAATGGCAGTGCTGGTCTGACACTCTCTCTCCCTCCACCCAACAATGGCTCTCCACAAACTTGTACTACCTTGGCTGATAGCCCTCGGTAGCCCTTTGTCAAATCTTTCTGTAGTTGGCCAAATGATACAAACTTTACTGGAGGGGTGAAAGTGGGGAGGGGATAAGGACAGAGCAGGACAGAGAGATGTCTTTGATCATGTAATTTCCTTTTAAGAACAAGCTACAAGCTACAAGCGCCCAGCTTCCAAGGATGGCATTACCAAACTGCAATTGGAAAGGGGTGCAAATTAGTCATTAGATATTTCCTGATTACATGGAGCAATCGCCATTTGCTTATGACATACCATCTTCCCACACAGCTGATCTCCCAAAAGACTAAGCCAGCAGCCATATGAACTATCTGATCTGTAGATGACAAAGCTCAGGAATGAGAGCCTCTGTGTACCACTAGGTTGCCACCCAATCAAACTCTCACTAGGACTCGTTCACATGCTACATCTTACCTCTTTTGAGTCCTGACTCGGTTTCATTTTCAGGCAGTAAATCTTCTAATGGGATTACTGCACTGTGATCCCTATAACTTCAAAAATCACCTTATTTTGCTTTCCATCTTGGCATCCCTGCCAGTACAGTTTTACCTACAGTTAATTCCCATTCTGTCCTGTTAAAGTCATTATAGTACAACGATTACTTGGCTTGCCTCTAAAAAAAGGTAAATACAATCCACACACTTCAGTTGCAAGAAGCTACCTCTGTGCCAATGGTCTTCTTATAAGGAAACAATGTCAATTTTCCCCTGAAAATCAAGTCAGGCCAGTTCAAAACAGTCACTGTAACGTGCCTGGCTTCAAGTCATTCTAATAATGATTCATGAGCAGATCTCTTCTTCACAAACCAGCAATGTTTCACAGAAATCCGACTGGTTTTACCTTCCATTAGTGCTTAAAGTTTCAGATGTATATTCTACAGCAAAGAAACATTTATTAATAAAGAACAGAAAGTTGCAGGGGGAGGGAGATCTGAGAACACACTTGCAAATCTTAAATTCCTGCATAGCCATAAATTTGTCGTAAATCAAAGCAATGTGTGATATGCGCTACAAAAAAACTGACCTAGAAGCTTTAGGGATGCACAAGGCGTTTGGGTTGTTGGGGCAAGACACAGGGCAGGCTGATCCAGGAACAATTTTATTTGCTGAACTCCACTCATGTTTACAAGTACCTGTGGAAGAGAGAAAAAGGACTGGCTGCAACAAAAGAATGTGCAAAATCCTGTATCATACCGAAAGTCATTACAAAAGAAAGTACTTTAACCAGAACTGAACTAAACCTATGTGTAAATAAAGCTCAGAAAAATGGCATCTAATTTTTGTTAAAAGCTCCCAGAAAACAGCTTCCTTGCGGCTTTATAACAAAAGTTATCAAAATGCCTTGATGGTCATGAAGACAGAGCGAGCGACCTATCTGTGCAGAGGTGTGGAATTAGAAGGCTTGTGCTAGTGGAGTGGAGGCATGGAAATTTGAGTGTCTCCCAGTTGCAGGAAAAATAGATCTGCAGCTTTCAAAAGGCAGGTGAAGAAAGGGGTGCTCAGGGGAGCAACTCCCGCTGGAAGAGAGTGCATAGCTGCACCGGGTTAGCCGGCACGGCAAGGGCTCCAGAGCCCAAACTCTCCTTCGGCTCAGCACCCTGCACCGGGACTGACTGAAGGCAAGCCGAGATGCCCCTCGGCTCCTTCCGGAGAACGGGGCGAGTCTCCCGGAGGTGCCGCGCAGACCCCGCGCGATCCTCGGCGCTGCGCACTGCCGTGCCTCCCCCTCCCCGGTGCCTGAAGCAGCCGCGGTGCCGGGAGCCTCTCGGGGCAGGGAGCAGCCCTCCTCCTCCTCTCCCTGCCCCGCTCCTTCTGCACCCGACAGCCGGCGGTGGGAAGGGGGCAGCGGGGCTTCCAGCCCGGCCCGCGGCAGAGGAGCCGGGGAGCCGGTCGGGCACAGCCCCGGGGCTCCACTCCGCGCCCGGGAAATTCCCCGACAGCTCCCGTCGGGGGATAAAAGCGCCGGCGGAGATCGGGGCCGCCCAGACGACGGCTCCCGCCGCAGCCCCGCCGCCGGCACCAGCACCACCAGCNGGTAACGCGCCCCGAAGGCCGGCGCCGGGCCAGCGGCAGGCTGGCAGGCGGCGCTGAGCTCTGCCTCCGGGGCTTTTTGCTTTCAGGTCGACACAGAACAGCTGACGGGGGAACGAAGCTCGCTGGAGGGGAGAGGACGCCGAGCCGGAGGCTTCGGGGTCTTTCTTCTCTCGACAGGCGCTGCGCTTGAGCTCAGCCCCATGTCACGGAGGACTTTGCTTCATGTGACGATATCCGGCCGTAGTTATTTAAATATCGCAAGTACTATGTAAGATGGATCTCTGATTTGGATGTTGTCTGAAGAGCATGGTTAGCAGGGCTCTGCTAATCTACTGCCTTTGAGACCTTGCTTTTGAGGTGTTGGGCAGGAGAAAAGATACAGGGAGTGTCCTGACTTCTTCCACAGGAAACAAGTTGCCTGGGCTCCAGCATCAGCAAACCACCGCCGAGGCTTCGGCCTCGGCACAAGGTGTATTTCCATGCTACACACCTTTGTGAGGACTAGAGTAACTAACTCACGTAGAAACACTCTGCACAGCGGCTCTGAGCAGAGAAGGGAACTGCTGCTTCCCAAAACACGTCGCCGTTTTGTTTTGCACATCGTATAGCTATGTGCCTGGAGAAGAACTTTCCCAGCCACTGCAGGAAAGCCGTGCAGCCTGCTGTGCCAGAGCCAAAGGTTAACTCGGCCATGCACGTTCACCAGCAACTTTGAGTTCCCTTCTCCTGCCACAGCTCCTGGTACACCCAGCACTGCTTACCTTCTGCGTTTGCATTGTGAGGGAGCTGGTGGGTCTCACTCCTTCCAACCTTAGACATGTGATGTCTTTTTTTGTATGGCATAATGTCATAATTTATATAAAAGTTATATGTAAGTGAACGTGCTATTGTGTTGATGGATGCTTATTTATTTTAGACCAAGTTCCTTTTGGAATTGCGTATATGCAGTTCCTCTGCTCTTCCTATTTCTGCCCAGCAGAAAATTAAAAAGAAGGGGGATCTAAACCGCTTTTAAATACTAGTATGTATTACCATATGATTTCTATTCATCGACTCGTTTTCCAAAACGTTGAAGAAACCCTCATAGCTGTAGTTGTCTAATTATTGTGTAGAGGTTATCATCATACATCCAGAATGACTGTAATAAGTTCCTGTAAATCAACTGGAAGATTTTTTCTAATGTTTTCATTACTCCCTCTGTTTCCTAATTAAGAAATTTTCCCTTGCTACTTACAGAGGTTTGCTTTTTAAAAAAACAATATGTAGATACACTTGCCTGGTGGTGTCTGTTTCCATGCGTTAACATAAAAGATCTTACGATATCAAACCTTGTCAGTTTAGTTAATGGCGTGCATAAACTGTCATCCCCATCGATACACTTTCACCATTCCAAAATTACAATCCTCAGCATTCCGTTGCCTTAATGGGAGTTCCGGACTGAGAGCAGGAGGACTGAGCCCCTTTTATTTGGTCCATGTGCAGGGACATGAAATTATTTGGGAAGCTGATGTGAAAAGCACCAGGGCTCCATTTTCCTCCCTTCCATATCACTGCAGTCACCTAGAAGTTGAAAACTGGGCTAGAGACAATAGGATGTGGAGCAACAAAACAACTCTTTCCCACACATCCCCCTAAATATTTGTGCCAGTTATCTGGTTCCTTTTGAAATGAGGAAAAGGACCGGTTTCATTTGGCCAAACGGCTCAGAGCTTTTCTTAGCAAGGTTACGAGAAAACGTTTTACCCTTCCATCCTCTTGCTGTGCCCGAAATGAGCTCGTGCTGCCACTTGGAGAGGCCGAGAAGAAACCCTGACCTTTTGGCAGACCTCTTGGATAACAGATAACAGATTGATGCTAGTTTAAATGTGAAGCTGCGTGATTGTCTTGGGTTTCTCAAGCCCAAAAGGCTCTTCTTTCTGTCTCCTGACTCACTTCTGTCATTTCACCTGCTGCAAAGGAGCAACACTATTTTCACAATGTATTTTTCTAACACATTCTCCATGAAAACGCAGCAGGAGGCGGTAGGCTGTGGGTAAAACAAGGGTGACGCTACCTATTTCAGCCCTGGTTAGCCTGCTGCTAATCTGTTCTTTGGGCAAACTCTCCTAAGTACACAAGGGGCATGCTCACATATGGGGTGGCTTCATAAAGTTCATTCCCAGTCTCTGTGAAAAACATGACCGGGCTAGATGTTCTCCTTTTAAAAAGGGAATTGTTGTGAACGTGGAGTTTAAAGCGTCTACAGAACTTGCTTTGCAAATTGCCTGGTTGTTACAGTAACAAATCCACCCTGCAGATGTGCAATCAGAGTTGTGCAGATGTACCACGGTATCTGTTGTTTGCAACACCTGACATTGCCTTTCCCACTTCATACGCACTATTGTGACTCAGCTGTGGAAGCCTTTTTGGGGGAAGAATGACTCCTTTGGTCCACACTTGCACAGCGCCTAGGAGTGAGGTTCCTGTTGCCATTCCGGGACATACACGTGCGCTGCCTTAACACAAATCTGGCTGCAAGGCCATTGCTCAAAGCAAATTCTGCTGCTGCAACAGGGAAGGAAGGCACGCTCTTCCCTTCCTCTTACTTACATCAGTCAAAAAAGGCTGGAGATGAGGAAGATCACCACAGAGAAGCAAAGTGGGCAGATTTCCAAAGCTGTCTGGTGGAGGAAAGAGGAGACGTGGCTGCCCCAGCATTCCCTCTCTGACCTTTGGAATCCTCTGGCTCCTGGGGCACTTCTAGGTGGCCAGAGGAAACTGTGACGGACAAACTGAGGGAGAGCACAAGCTTGACAGTGATTCTCAACTCACTTTGAGAGTGGCAGCAGGATTTTAGCATTTTTGTCCTCAGGAGAGTATCCTTCTTTCCACCTCCACGCCCCCATCTCCTCAGTACACACATGTTCAAATAGGCCTGGAGTGGCTGGATGTCCTTTTCACATTACCCCTGCTACATGTCTGTAGCTGCCACAGACAACATGGGGATTTTCTGTCTGCACAGCTATTTTGCAAATATGATTACTTGATTTGGATGACCACCTGGGAGTGGAACAGTACTGACATACAGTTCCTCATCTGTTTGGCAGCATCTAGCCTGGTTTTCTTAGTAAATAAAGTCTCTTGTGTGATGTAGCTGCCTCGATTGTTCCCCTGGCAACTTCTGAGTGTTGGCCACTTTCAAAGTATTAGGATCAAAGTCACTTTCTAGACATTTTCTGAAAGTCTACGGGTAGCCGTAGAAATTGCCATTGTACTCGCACTGAGGAAAAGACTGTGGCATAAGCACATAACACGCTTCCGTAAAACACTAGAGAACCTCAGACAGAGGGAGAAAGAGAAGTTACGAGTGCCTTAATTGGGGGAAGTTCCTTGGTTGGATTGTGTACCTAATTAGACATCAGAGAATCCAATCGCCAGACGCACGTCCATTGAAAACCAGTTTCATCAGTTCTGCTACTTGTTCGTTCAAAGCACCTTAATCATCCATTGCAATACTCCTCACCTAGTGGGACCAGGGTCAGGTATACCACGTCCGTGTCAAGGAGAGGTTAATGTTACTGGGCCTTCCTTCAATTGCCTAAAAATATTGTCCATGCAGAGTGGCAGGATGAGCTGTGCAGATTGCACATTTTCCTTATGTTACGACACAGATTCTTGTTCTCTTTGTGTCATCAGATAGACCTCTTGGCACGCTAACCTCATCACAGATAAATGCTTTTAAAGTTACTCCTTCTCCTTGGGCTTCCCTGATTCATACTCACTGGCATAATAAGATTATCTGATCTGCCTCCCTTTCTTATCCCTATGTCCAGGAGGCACCAGTGCAAGAGCAGAGCATACCTATGGCTTTCCATCACGCTAACTGGCAGTGGACCAGTCAGCCTCTCTTACCTCTCACCAGTAACTAATGACCAAGTGTGACCAACTGGTTGTGTCAGTTAAAAAAGGGAGCGGAATCTCCCCGTAGCCATAAAAGTCTGGCCAGGAGGTTGGGCTGATCCCTTTTGCAGATTTCAGCTAATTGCCCAAGGCATAATCCTTTGCAGAGTTCATTCCTTTGGGATGAACCTGAATTATTTTCCTCTTAACTTTGTTAAGAGCCTATCTAAAAGCGACAGTGTAGACTACATATTCATAATTTCATCTGCCTCCTAGTCAGAGCCTTCGTTAAAGATTATTGTATCGGCTCCAATACAAAGGAACGGTTGCAGGATATTCTGAGCACCACAGCAAACAGCACGAGGTGTTCTTGTTTCACGGGGACAGAGACAGAATAAATGATGCTCATCTGACTTTTTATTGCCTTTTTTTTCTAAAAGATGGTCCTGTTAATACTGCATCGAGTATACCCTGACGGAGCCAGATGTGTGGGGTTAGCCTAGCACAGCTTAAAGGGAAGTGACTGAGCAATGCTCCTTTGGCACACAAGACATTTTTCTGAGTCTACATATACCCCGAGATTCCTCGCTCTGTTGGTACGGCAGGTATTTGCACAAGACTTTCCCAAAACTCCAGCCTGAGCTAAAGGTCAGGGCAGCTGTTGAGGAGTTTGATATGTCAGAGAATGAAGACATTCTAGCCCATCGATAAATGTTCTTGTGAACGTCAAACAGAATGGTTAATTACACCACAGGAAAATGACAGAGCAAATAAGCTTGTTCATAAGCACTGCAGATGTCACACATTTGTCAACAAGCCACAATTTGCTAACTGAGGAGCATTTCCTTTTTGGCACGGTGAAGCAATGTCAGAGGTTCTGCACCTCTTTCTGCAGTTAATTTCTGCTTCCCCGACACATCATTATTTCATTGCTATGATCTGCTCAACACTCAGATCTCCCTTTAAAAGCAAGATGCCTTAACAGCTTATCTGCTGAATTAATGCTGAATCACGTTATAACTCACATCAAGTCCAGTCAGTGGCAAATGATTGTATGTGAATCAATTTTTCCCAGCTGAAGAGCAAAAAACCAGATTGCTTTGAAAAGCGGTATTGGCACAGGGAGGCGGTGCTAAGCACAAGAGGACATGGGCACGTTGCTCAGTTGATTTCACGAGCCCTGAACAGATGATGAAGTTCCAAATCCCACAAACACCTGTCCTCCAGCTTTTGAACATGGCTGTTCTACTAAAATGATGGAAACTTTTCCAGTTCACAAGAAGCATAGCTTCACTTGAAGGTAGCTTGTTTTTTTTTTTAAGGCCCTCTTGATTACTCATTAGGAAATCTCCCACTGGAGATAAAAAAGACTAGGAAGCGGCTTTCTGAGTGTTTGAGAAGGCAGAGGAAGGTCATGTAATTTAAGATCCTGTTGCTGGAGTTGATAGTTTGAAACCCACACGACAGAAGGCCCACCGAGGAGTTTCTCACTGTATGGGGAGTTTGTCACTGCTGTTTTACCACTTGCACGTTCAACTGCCAAGCTCATGCAATCACTGATATTGCTATATATTCCATTTAGCTCAGCCTATTCCTGGACATAAATTCCTACTGAGAGATTTGGATGAGACTGAAGTAGTTACTCTAATGAAGTATGCTCTGCTAACGCAGATTTCTATGTGACACAAGGCATTGGCCGCTCTCTAACAGAGAAATCCTTTTCCTCCACGAGACAAGCCCTTCATGTACCGTCCCGAAGCAATTTTCTAACAGCTCAGCCGCTGCTGCCCTCCATGAATTGCTCAAAAAAGGGGTAAAATGGAGGTCAGCCCCAATTGTTCTTCTATACCTGGTCTACTTAAAGTGACAACTGAAGTCAGCGATGAAAAGCTAGCTTCGTTTAAGTTGCCATTGACGTCAGTGCGACGAGGGCTTCACGCAACAAGTGAAGTCTTTACCCTGAAACCCAAAATGACTGCATTCAGAACCAGGCTGTGATTGAGCTGGCTCTTTCCAAAGCAGAAAGCCTGTTTGCACAGAACATTGCCACAAAAAGAAAAACAAACTGATAGCATAAGAAAGATTTTCCCAAATAAACAAAGGCCAGCACATGATGCCATATCTTATAAACAGCCACAAGCCAGGAAACGTTAGTTTATATAGGGGGCGGGGGTGCAGGCAGAACTCAAAATACTGGGAGAAAAAAGTCAGAAAACAGTTCACAGAGGCTATATTCCCTACATTTTAAAGCTAGTCCGTGTCTTTATGATCCCTTTGCATCTGGCACACCTAGCATATCGCTTCAGGTTCTACTCTGAATGTTTTTGTATTGGAGAAACAGGATTCTCCACATGACAATGTCATTTTTCCCTTGGCAACTCGTAAGGAAATTTCACAATAGGCAGGGTTGTAGCTGAGTTTTGGTGTTGTGGAGCAAGGACTAGCATGCAAGCTAGTGTCTGATAGTCAGTGCTTACCTATTGAGCTAGAACCTGTAGTTCTCTCAGAAAACTCATGAGCAAGGCAGAAGGAATTACAGATGGGTAGGAATTAGGTGTTTGCTCCCTACCTTTTGGCAGACCGAGCACGGTGAGGGGCAGGAGCTTTGGAGAGAAATACAAACGCCCACTGCTCTGAGACTTTCCTCTCCTGGCTACTTTAGCGCTTCCATAACTTCCTGCAGGGTGGCAAAGGCAAGAAATAGTCAAGTGCCTCAAGGTGGACAGATCTGATGGACCCAGCGCCACAGAGACTGCATTGGCAATGCCCAAATCAGTGAGTTCACACCCGGCCCCAAGAGGAGAAAAGTCAGCTCATTAATGGCAAGGCAGTCAAATTGGTCAGCGTGCAGGGAAATACCTCAGGGATTAATTGTGAACACAAAGTTGTCTCTGTTCTCAGCTTCCCTCGTCCTGAGAATATTTTGCAGTTAAGCAGAGAGTTGATTTACAAGCTCACAGACACTGCACTAATAAATCAGTCTGTGCTGTCATCTCCCCCTGCCTGAGTTAAAAGAAATGAGGTGTCCACTGCCGAATATCAAACTGTTTCTTTTGTGGCCCAGACCAAGGAAAACAAATTTAACACAATTATTACATCTTTGAAAAGAACTGAGGGGAAAAAAAAAAAATCACTCTTCACTGCCCCAGAAAGCACAAGAGCAGTCTAAAGAGAAGCTGGAGGACTGAAATAAAGCAATGCATGATCTCCAAAGACTGGGAGGAAGGGATGGGATGGCTGTGGCACCTCTGGACTGCACCTGCTGCTCAGAGGCATCCCTGGATCCTCTGGCAGACTTTAAGCCTTGCCATCTTTCCAGCCGGCTGGAGAGGCTCACTGCTTTGCATAACACTCAGGGCCCTTTGCTTTTCAGCTAACAAATAAATCCACAATGGAATTACTGTGTGTTTGGCAGAGAAACCCAGGTGCTAAAATTAAATGTCAGCTCATCCCTAGATGCGGAAGACAAAGGATTTTATGTCTCGGTTTCCACTAGCATCTTTCAGGCTTACAAACTTCAAGGGAACTCGTGCTGGGCTAAATTTAACCTCCAAATCCCAGTGTCTAAACGAGAGGCTGTTCCGGCGTGAGTGCCCACCGCTGGCTCCCTGGCACCGCTGGGCACCCCGGTGAGTGGAGCAGGCTGGACAGACACCTCCGGCCAGAAGCGGTGGGGCAGGGAGACTTGGTGGGGCACGGAGGCCACCCCGCAGCCCGTTCATGCACCGCAGCCAGCAGGCTGCCGGGTGCCGTGCCGAGCTGCCGCAGGCAGGGACGAGGGCGAGCAGCGGCCGCCCGAGGATGCGCAGGGAGGAGAGAAAGATGCGTGACGGCGTGTGAATCACGTTTCTCCGGCCCGACAGCTCCCGTCGGGGGATAAAAGCGCCGGCGGAGATCGGGGCCGCCTAGACGACGGCTCCCGC
>VZTL01029026.1:23861-52427 GCA_013400535.1 Scopus umbretta
CCGGCCTCACCCCCTGCCTCGCCCCGCAGAGCCACGACGAAGAGCGGGGCTGAGCTCTGCCTGAGCCCCTCCGCGCCCTGGGTCAAGCTCCTCGTCCGCAGGATCCTCAGCAGGTACCCGCGGGGCCGGGGAGGGGGCCGCGGGCCGGGCAGCCGCCCACCCTAGCGCCGGCCGGTTGGCAGGCCAGGCTCGCTGCTGGCTGGGCTCGCAGCCAGCGTGGCTGTCGCGGGCACGAGAAGCCCCTCTCTGCCGCTGAGTTCTGTGGGGAAATCTGTTTAGCCGTGCCACAAACGTGCCCAAGAGGTGGCCGCTCTGTTGGGAAGAGGGAGCCCAGCGGGGCGGGTAGAGTGGCCGCAGCCGGTGCCTGATCGAATGCGAAGCTAGCCGCAGGCCTGGGCCAGAGTGGTTCGCCGTCGCTGGCAGGCATCTTTTCCAGGAGAGACATCTCCCGTGGGACTTACTATCTGGCCCATGCAAAAAGACTTAGGGAAAGATTTCCCGTCTGGCTTTGTAATTTGATTTCTGCCTGCTGCAGTTCACATAACCAGCTCTGAGGGAAGAAACATCTCCAAGTGAAGCTACCTGTGTTTGCCAGAAGATACCAGGAAATGGATGCTGGAAGAAGATAGTAACAGCCCAACTGTTGAGTTCTGATGAGTTTCTAGACCAGCTGTTCTACGTTCAGTCCCTCAAAGCCTCTCCCCTTCCTTTCCCTCCCCTCCCTTCATATTTATTATTGCCTACTCCTATGTATGTATTTATTGATTGAGCTAAAGTGATTGAATCCATTTGATAAGACAGCATAGGCTTTGCTAAGGCACCTCTTGGCGACCTTGCTGCAGTTCTCACGATTCGAGTAGCCCCACCTTGCACAAGCTCCTTCTCTCCAAATGCTATTTGCCAACAAGTTCTTATAAATAGCATTAATACCCGAAAATTAGATGGGTCCGTCGTGGAGACCCTTGTGCAAATGTCTGCAGACAGTCTGATACACAGAGGTTTGAATGGGTAGCGTTGGTGACGGCGGGTAATCCTTCCGTTAGGAATCCCAAAATCTCTAAGTTGGAGTGCTGTCTGGCACTTAGCATTTTAGTGCCCGTTTGGGATTACACAGGAAGAAAACCTGGTTGAAGCCGGCGCAGTACTGTGCTCCCGTGCTCAATCTGCTGCCTCAAGTGCCTAAATGAGCCACAGGCTCAGAATGTTTTGCTAAATCTTTTTTTCCCTACTATAACCTACTAGCATTTACTGTAGAATGCCTGGGATCTTTTTGTACAAGATAATGCACAATGAAATTACAGAAAGCTTGCTCCTGAAGCTTCCCTCTATTCAGTACTTATGACAATTAAGAATTTCCATGAAATTGTGGGGCTTCATGCCGAGATTATTTTGGTTTCTAACAAGATAATGTTGGGGTTGGTTTGTTTTTAAATGAGTTTACATTTAATTATTTGGTATTTATACACAAGATGTAAAGGAACAGTAAATGTTCTGAAGAGGCTTAGATATTTTATGTCTACTTGTATGACATACTGTCATAGTTCATAGAGAATAATCTTCCGTATTTTGCTTTGGAAAAATGTATTTATGTAAAAAGGTGGATTTATCATAAAATGATAATGTAACAAAATATAACACAATAAAAGTATTCTCTTGTTAAAAAATACACTGGGTTTTTTGCTGAATTCCCTGTTAAGATGGACCCGTGTACCTGCGTCAGTTTGGCTAGCTGGGAAGCAGGGAAGCAGTAACCTGTGTGGGTGCCCAGGGGTTCCCAGCACACCGGCGGTCCAGCTCCCTCTGAAGTGTCAGGGACGCTTCGTGCTGAGCAGACATGCTTTTAGATTCAGAGGCACATTAGTTAAACTCCTCACTCGGAGCTACGATGTGAAGAGAGATTAACCGTGGGATGGATGTAGTGAATCCAAGTAATCCCCTGCAATCTGCAGGAATTTGTATTCTGGTTGAACTTAAAAAGTGGGGCTGTGTATGAAGTGAAACATGGTGGGAAGGAGCAACAGTGTCTGCTGCGGAAAGAAACCGTGACAGTTTACAACAGTAAATGTGTTCCCAGAAAAAGAAATTGTTCAGGTCCCAGCGGTAACAAAGAGCCCTGACACCTTTTAAAGCAAAGAATCGCCTCTGGATTCTTTTTTAGTGCACAGTGCAAACAATATCTTCAATCACCGGGTACACAGTACTTATTTGGTGACAGAAAAATCAATTGCTGTTTGCTCATGGAATTCAGCAGAACCTTATCTGAAGGTATAACCATATCCTGGCCTTGTTGACACGACTAAGAGTCCTACAGTGTTCTCCTGTGACACCTGAGGAAAGCTGCCTCATCCTCGTAACACAGTCTAGCTTTTCTTTGAAAGGAATCGCTGGAAAGCAAATTGTCCTCGTTCCTTATTTCCTCCTCTTCACCTAGCAAGTAACTGGACGTGACTTTTTTCAGTTGTGGACATAGAGAAAAATCTTACTGAATTTTGAAAGCTTCTTGATGTATAAAATAGCTTTTCTCTCTGTAATGCCAGAATTTTAAAGTCCAATATTTAGGCAGTTGTGGTTAGCAGAAAGTGTTACATCACTCAGAAAAGGAGAATTTTTTTTTTTCTTTTTTTTTTNAAAGAGAAAGTTTTCCCTTCTTCCTCTCCCTGGGAGTTCTGTTTCATACGGCTTTAGGTCGCCGTGCCATTTGGCACCTCAGCTGGCGGTCCCCTATGTAGTGATCCCGACTGAGAGACACCTGTGCATTGAGGAGTCCATTGGGTATCCACCACTAGTGGATACCTAACTTGGCTAACTGGAGTAGGCCCAGGCTTGCGCTGTGCTGCGCTGCATGTACAGCTTGGCCTTCAGGCCTGCGCCACACTGTGCATATCCCTCGGCTGCGGGATAAATTTAGCCAGCTCATTGTAACGGAGAGCTCTGCAGGGAGCTCCCACTCAACGCTGGACATTAGCTACATGTCTTTGCCCTTATCTAAAACTGCAGCAACAAATTCTCATGTGAACATTCTTCTTATCAGACAGTAGAAATGATGAAGAGAGGTGTTTTCTTTTTAGAAAACCCTCAAAAGAGCTTTCAGGACTCTCAATGGGGTAACCTTTCTGCAGTCAGGTTCTGCACAGAAAGCTGAGCTCTGACTGGAGCCCAGTTCAATACCACGCGACTTAGGGTTACCAGCCTCTGAAGGGACGGAAGACTATCTTTACTATCCTCCTCTTCTATGGCATTTTAGGCAGTACTTGACAGAGAAAAACAAGAGCCTGACTGCCTTTTTTCCTGGCATTCTAACGCCCTTCGGGAACTCAAGGAGGTCATTCTCAAACCCAGGCATGTGCATCATGTCTGGCTACCGAAGCTCTGCAGCTGGACTATGTTAGCCACCTCGCTTCTTCCACAGAGGCGAAGTCAGCTCTCCTGCAGACACGCAGAAAAACAGTGTCACCTGTTACACCACCATACAATGAGGCCTCGCTGCTCTAGGCAGTTTCCAATGAGGCTCATCCAGGCGCTGAAGCAAGTCTACTGGATTTCCCACTTCCCTGAGCAGAGAAAAAAAGTTCCCGAAAAGGAAGCGCAATGACAAATGACCTCAGCCCTCTTCTGTCTCACCTCTAGTCACACCGTGTTGGGCTGCAGAACCAGAGCTGCACTTGGCTTTTCCGTCCCTCCCTCCTTCCCTCCTGCCTCTGCTATCCAGCTCTTTTTCAGTCATCCTAACTCTACCACAGAAATGGATGCCTCTTCCCAAGATGGGACCAATGCAGTTCACATTTCTAGTGGACCTCATTGTTATGCTGAAACCACAAGGCTGCCCTCCTGACCATCCCATTGATGCCGTTTTGTCGCTATATGCCTAGAGCCCAACCTTGTTAGTTTTGCAGAGGTTTTCCCTGTTCAATGAGGAAATCCACAGGATACTCTCTGCTGGTCTCAGAGCACAAGTGCCTTGCCAGTCCCAGATGTATGCCTCGCCTTGCACCCTAGTTGTTCTCCTTGAAGGACAAGCTTGAGATTACAAATTGTCAGGTGGTGGTAACAAGCCCATTGGGCTGAGGATACCTGACCAGGAGATGCAGGTTCCTCCACTGATTACAAAAACGCAAGTATTACAGTGTCACAGAAGTGTTCAGATATAGCAGAGCAGCCCTGCAGTTGACACGTACTAAGAATGCAAAAACATGTGACTTCACACTATTATGAAGGACTGAAGTCAAACTCTAGGCAAATTAACATATGAACTAAAGCTGAAAGGTTCTTTTGCAGGAAACATTAGCAACTTCTCAGAAAGACATATATACAAATACACATAGAACAAGTCTTTTATCCCAGTCCTTGCAGTAACCATTGATACTTTTCTACTGTCAACTATTCACAAAAACCCTAAAGCTTTCCATTGTTTTACAAAATAACCTCAGTTGTGAAAATAATCTTAGAACTGTAGAGTAGCAAGCTTTACTGTTTTTGAAAGCAAAAGCTTTTCTAAATGCAAACTTTAGAAAAAATGCTCTTACTTGTACTTCTGAGTTAATAATGCAAAACACTGTAATTAGGGACTTCTTAACAATTTTACCTATTTTTTCAGTAATTTTCTAAAATTACCAACATTGTAGTCATTTCATGAAATGACAGATTTCACAGTATGCAAACACAGACACAAACCCACAAATACCTGTTCATTTTGTGAGCTACGACTCACTTGCATAACAACGCAAAACAGTTCTGTATCATCGACTGGGTAGAAGCAAGCGCCTCAGTTTCAGGAATCCTTTCTGACTGCAGTATTTTAGGTATATCAAAATCATCAGCAATTCATTACAAGAGAAGGCCGGGCTGGCCTGGGATCGAAAGCAGGGTGCAGTGTGCACGTCTGGTCATAGGCCAGGAGACGGTGAACAGCAGTGTGGCAAATGCGTGCATTTTTTTTTAGTATAGATCTGAATTTTCCTCTCAGGAGAGATGCCTACAAAGGAATGGGAAGAAGAGATCTGAAAAAAGAGATGTATTCAATAGGGTTAAATGCAAGAGTGTAATAAGAGGCAGCCTCTGTGCTTTCAACTCCGAAGGGACTTGCAAGAAGGAATTAAATTGTCCTCGACTGAGAAGAACAGAGTAAAACCAAAAAGGGCTAAGGGCATAGAAGGGAGCATGAGGAGATGGTGGCCGTTCCCAGCATTTCCACAGCTGTTTGTTTTTTTTTTGAGTGTGTGGTGTTGCAGAAGTAACTCAATCCTCATTAAACAAAATCATGAAGCGCACATCATTAGTTCCCTTTTAAAGGAATGGGATCTGGAATAAGAAAGTTAAAGCATAGCTTTAAGTGCTTTCTAAAACACCACCTCATATTCAGAGGTGTTGAAAACTCAAACCTGCCTAAAATGTTTTTTGTTTTTTTTTTAAACTATTGTATAGTATGAATAAATACAAGAGGCCAGGATCTGTTTTCCGGACATCAGAGCATGTGGCATGGCATGTCTCATCCATACAGCTAAAGTCTCTTTTCCTACAGACAAGTCTGTCCTCAGGCACAGGAAGAGTCCCTGGCCCGTTCTGGCCCATGAATTTGCTGGGTGTTATATGGGATAGCGCACAAGTATACATAAGAGATTCTTAAAGATCATTATCTTAATGTGATAATGCTCTGACTTCCTCATCCTGTCCAAATAACACAATCACCTAGATTTTTGGCGGTGTTCTATTATTAAGTTGACTCTGCCTTGTACTTGAGCACCGAGAGAAAAGCAAGCAAGTACTGAGCAATATTATTTTATATAAATATTTTATATAAATATATTTAAAATATATTAAATATGTATTTTATAAATATAGATACTTTTTCTATAAACCAGTAAAATACTGTTTTCTTGTAATTAAGAAGCAATCACAGCAAGCAGAGTGGCTCCAACTTACTGCTCAGTTTCAGGTGTGTTAGCTACAAGCTGTTTCATCTCAGATTTTCCCACTACTTGTTCTGGTTGTGGCAAAAGGCAGGAGTGAGAGTAAACCCGTCTCTATGTACATGTGCATGAGAAGCAAATCCTGGAGTGTAACAGTGTCAGCAGTCCCATGTGGGTCTGAAGACACAGCAGAGTTTGTTTTCAGTTCACCATAAGAAGGCACAGGGAGCAGACATGGACAGCAAGACTGTAATCTCCCTCCTGATTCTCTCTTTTATGGGAAACTTTCCTGGTAAGAAAATGCAATTTATTTTCCTTTGTATGACAATTCTTCTGCAATATGGCTTAGCTAACCCAAATGTTTGGTTTTTTTTTTGTGTGTTGGACTTCCATACTCACACTGTCTTTGAGGTAGCAGGTCAAGGAAAAGCATATTCATGGACTGTCAGAGCGGGCCCATTTCTTGTCTCCTATTATTCTTCTGCTAGTAGAGATCGACTGACATTGGTGAACTTGTCGCTTCAATATTCTGAGAAAAATGAGATTACAACCAGGGTCTCTGAAGTGATAGCCTGCAATAACTGTGTGGCATATTGCAACGCTATCACTTTTCATGCTGCTTTTATGATAACAGGCCCTGAGATGAAAGGTTGGAATATTCTACTTAGTTTGAATCAATCTATTTCTAATCAACAGTCATCTGTTAGAGCTCTTTCCTGAGAAGGTTGAGGGTAAAAAAACAAAAACAAACCGTGCTGGGAAAGTCCAAAAAGTATTTTGTGGGCAGAAAGTCTGCCAAGCGTAGGGGTCTGGAATGCTTCCAAGCCTCAGCACCATGTGGATGCTTGCTCCTACTGCGTCCTGGCTTCACGTTGGGATGACACGTTCTCCTGAGCCAGAACAGAGCTGGATGTGGCCAACCTCCAGGCTGGACAACCGGCTAACAGGTCACCTGTATCATCACACACACCTGCAGTGAGGCCCTGGCACAGCCTTCAACAATCTCATTTTCTTCTCTTGAGCCTGCAGATGGGAAGTTGCTGCTCTGCTGCGATGCTCTCTGCTTCCCAATGCTTGAGTTTCAAGTGCATTTGTTTCTGCTTTCTGTCAGGTAGGTAGGGAGGTGTTGGTCAGCCAAAAGAAGCACTGGCAGATTCAGCTGGGCAGAAGATAAGTGAAGAAGGGAAACAGGTGGATGATCATATCAAGGTACAAGACCTAGTGCAGGGTGAGGAAAAGGCGTTTGCTGTTTGGTCTTAAGGGATGTCGAGACTACCCACAGTGAGAGAGGACCGGCAACGTGACTGGGATTTCGGCTCCTGCAGCCTTATGCATCTCAATAAGAGTGTCCGTGTGCCCCACCATCCATTTATCTGAAGCTTGTCTTTGCTTCTTGTTGATACTGCCCTCAAAGTACTGAATCTCCTCTTTCAAATATATTCCACAATTCAACTGTCAGGAATTTCAAGCTGAAGATGCAACTTGCCTTTGTAGGAAAAATGGACAAATGTGAGAGTTGTGATTGTGCGTTTTAACCTGTGATATCTGACTTGAAAACAGGAAGGTATCCCAGTTCCTGCAGTCCTTGGAGATGGGAAAGCCCTGGGCTTGACGGCTTGTGATCTTGGAGAACCTCTCTGGTGCTCTGTGCTCAGTCCTTAAAGCAAGGACAACATTTTTTTTATTGCTTCACTAGGGCTACATGGGTCTGGAAGGGCTGTCAGGCAACAGCAAATTCAGTCCATGGACTTGGGTGCTGTAGAATGTCTGGCATAATTTAATTGAACTCCATCCCAAAGCTTGTTGGGTATCTTGCTCCTAGTACTTACCCAGAGTTGCTTCGTCAGAGGCCCCCGCACCTTTCCCAGCATCTTCATTAAGCTTCTAAGCTGAATATTTTCATGGCTTTTTCACACCAGGTACCAGCGTAGAATTTTAGCCCAAACAGGTTTCACTTCCAGTCTGTATTCATGGGGAGTAGCCACCTGCCTCTTCAGCTAGCTTATTCTTCCTCACATAACATAGGAGTCCAAAGTTTCCAGTAGCCTTTCATTGCACCTGATGTTGTGGGATGCCAAAATAATTGTAGTAGCAATGGGAACTTATAAATTGTTACTTGTACAAAGGGTGCAGATCTCAAATGCCCTATTCTTGCTCAGTGAAGGTACTCCTTTAAACCCATGAATAGCAATCCCTCTAGATCTTGAGGCATAAGATTTTTATCCCTTCTGCTTTCTCTAATTAATATTTTCATTATTAGTTTGGTCCAGCTGCAGACATTATAAGTTTCCCTTTCCTTTCTGCACAGAGATGATGCTGGCAGCGGAGCTGCGGTGTCACTGCATCCAGACTGTCAAGGGATTAATGTTGCCAAAGCACCTGGCCAATGTAGAAATCATTCCTAAGGGCCCACACTGCAATGCTGTGGAAATCATGTAAGTAAAGTCAGCAGGCAAGAGAAGTTATGGCTTAGGAATGCTGAAGAGTTGGCAGCCCTTAAGCTTATAATCCTCAGCCTTGTCTGCGTCGTCCTCTGACCTCCTCAGGTGCCAATATTAACTAGAGTGAAATGTTCATTCCACTGCAGAGCAACACTGAAGAACAGCCAGCAAGTCTGCTTAGATCCCCAGGCCAAATGGGTGAAGATGATAATTAACAGGATTCTACACAGGTAACTGCCAGGATTACCTAGCAGCTGGAATGAATCCACCAAAGGGCATATTTTCTCCAGTATAAACATCAATGTGTGTGCAATCTTTGGCACTCTTTCTCTGAGATCCATTTGAGTAGTGCAGGGCTAGGAATACAGGAGGACTAGATTTAGTTGATCTCTGGACAAGGCAGAAACAAGGCCTACCTGACCGATCTCAGTAATTTAAAACAAACAAGCAAACTGTTACATGTCATACTTTTCAAACAAGTATATTGATCCGGGGTTCCTCAGGGTTGTGTGTAGCTCCACCTTGCCAAGGGCAATGTTTGGGCCGTCTGGAGGAACAGCCTTGGAAGCAATACAGAAGTGTTGTTTAGCACTGTTCTGCGCCAGCTGGTCTGCCTGAGAGACAAGATGATCATCAGGCCAAGCTTCTCTTGTGTCTGTGGGTGGGTGCATCTCCTCAGAGATAAACTACACACAATAGCTATCCGGGCAAACTTACTCTAGAATAGTTTCAAGTGACTTCCCCGTAGTGCAAATTGTTTCAAACATTCAACTAAAAAGAAAGAAAAAAAAGAAAATATTTCTTTCGTTTTCCACTAAAAGGACATCTGTTTTTGTCTGGCCTTGATGTCTGTAAATTAATCTCACTGTTTTGTGCCTGCTGTAATTCATTACAATATCTGTATTACAGTTCATCCAAGAAACGGCGTCAGTAAAGGAAACTGAGGCATCTCTGCAAGCAAGAGAAAGCTGCACAGAAATGCCATTAGCCTTCAAGTGTCTCCAGGGTCAGGATATTCCTAATTTCACTCTAGCTTTTTCTATCCTCACTGCTCTCCATGCACAGACTGTTCATCTGCAAAAGGAAACAGCCAGGCTCAATAGGCTTTCGCAACACTAGCAGACTCTTGTATTTTATGGCAAAATTTTACATGGTGCTTAACTGCACAAACATTTAAAGCAATATCCTAACCAAGCCCTAGCCTTGCATTGGTCAGCTGGAAACACCCACGCAGGTTTAGCAACACCAAGGCTTCGGCATTCACTGCCGTTATACCAAATTTTGGCAGTTACACCAAAATAATCTCTAAGGCAGTTATACCAAATCATCTCCAAGCTTCATTCTGAAGGACTATGAAGTACTGTTTTGTCTAGTTTAAGAGGGCTGTAGTTTTCAAAGTAAAGAGATATTAACCAAAGGAGAGTCTTACTGAAAGAAAACAACATTGAAAAGAAAGGAAAGAAAGGAATTTCTTGACATCAGTAGAAACTTTGCTTAGAGGCAATGTGGTCAATGAAGTGAAGCAAATGCTGTAAGGTTTCAGTGTTTTAAAACTGTTTTTTTGGTCTTATGCATATTAAATATACCTCTAACCTTAAAACAACAGAGTCATAGTAATTCTGTTTTTGTCACCAAGCTATCAATGTCACAACAACTCTTCCATAAAAACGGCGTTTAGAAGCCATGCATCCAACTTTTCATAAATGAATTGTGAAGAAAATGCGTGTGAAATGTCTTTAATGTTTTCAGACACATTCAGTGTTTTGCCACCTGCAAACTAGGGTTTACTCATAGTGCACCAGGGGCTGAAAAGTAAATAAAAATTGACAATAAGTTCACCAAGACTGTAGGTAATATTCTGAATTGCTATGTCTGTTTTTACAAGAGAATAAACTAGGTTTTGAATTTATTTTCAGTAATGACAGCTTTGTTAAAACACATTTCCTTTTCCCTTTAAATAACATATTTGAATACTATGTTTTTTTTCAAAATTAAAAGCGCCCGTTCCCCACCTGAACACAGGCACATTTTTGGTTCTTACGTATGGAAGAGATCATGACATCATCATTGAATACTAACACTGTAGGTCTCCAAACACATTTGAGAGATGATGTCTCGGCTGTGTAGCAAGAGAGGCTATTTAAGGATGACCTGACTGCTTAATAAATGAAAGAACAAACCAAATGAAACCAAACCAGATTTGCCGTTAAGGCCGTACACTTTGAGATAACTGAAAAAGTAAGTATTTTCTGCAAGAAGAATTTTCTTCCAAATATATTGAAAAAGATGCTGATCTAGTCAATTAATTGGAAACAAAACTGATTATCCTTTTATCAGTGTTTCGATTAGAAGAATGTATCTTTCTGTTTTAACTGAAAGAAGGTAGCTTTTTTGATCGGTTTGCTTTGCCAAGAGCACACTCATACCACGTTGGTACTGGGAGCACATATGCACGTTACAGTAGGAGTTGATAATGAGAAATGTCTGCTAAATGCGGTTTTGGTCTCTATGCTAAACCCAAAGTTGCAGTCTCAGATTCACATTTTTGTCTCTGCAGACAGCCAGTGACTACACTGACACAGAGGATTAATACAACATAAATATGGTGCAGAGAAACAGCTAAGGAATCTCCTTCCAAACATCTAGGAAACAAAAATGCATCTGCCAGCCAAATATCAGTGCCCCTCTCTGGGGCATCATCTTAAAAAGGTTTAAGGTTCCTGCCCTCACATCTGCCCTTGCAAAAATTCTTGCGGAAACATTACGTATCAAATACTTAAAAAGCTCGTCTAACTTCCAGACTACCTTGGCCCAGAATTAATTCAACTCTGTCAATGTTTTTCCACTGCAGTCCCTCTGCATAAATAGGTCTTTCCTTCCCTCCCCAATAATGTCTCTGTAAAAAGCCCCCTTTTCAGCAGCATAAACCCTTTATCTCTCTACAGAATATAAATACTTTAGTGTTCTCATCACCCTCATAGTTGTTCTTTTGTTTGATTCAAGCTAATCTTCCTCAAACAGAAATCATAATCTTTCAGGTATAATCTCATGTTGTCATGAAATGATGATACCTAATTTCAAAACCACAGATTGTTACGGTTGCTTGCATGGCAGTTTAATTGCACTGTATACTGTCGTCCAGACGTAAGAGTGGATTTCAGCAGGGGCAGTATTCATGGCCTTTTTATCATCAGGCAGGTATCGCTTTACAAATGAGAAAAGGGATGAGCCAAACCACCCTAATAGTTTTGAAGTATCCAAGTTTCAAAGGACATGGGAGGTGATCTGGCTAACTATGGGAGGAGGGGAGGAGGAAGGGCACCTGTACAGCAGAACAAGATAAAATTCATAGGAAAACAGCAAAGATAACAAAGGTTATAGGAGGGGAAACAAGTAAGCAGAATAGGTCTTTTTAGCCTGGAAGACAGATGACAGAAGGACTATGACAATATTCTGTAATGCTGTAAATGACATGCTTAAGGAGAACAAAGAATGATGGATCACTGATTCCAGTCTAAAAGAAAAACAGGGCAAAAACTGAAGGTAGCAGGTGACAGGTTCAGCAGAAACTAAAGCGACGTCGTCTTCTTACAACAAATACTTAAGCTGTGGGATTCTTTGCTACACCTATTTGTGGATATTAAATGCTTCCAGGGGTTGAGTCAGCGAGTAGACAAAATGATAAGGGAAAATCCTGTAAGGCCTATTCAAAACAACGATGCTGCCTTTGGCTCAGTATGTTCCTCAACTGTGAATTCCTGGCATCTGGAAAAATATAGAGGAAAAGTAATAGCGTAAAGTATCTTTGTACGTTTTCCCTATTCTTTCCCAAGCAGTCTTTACTGGTCACTACGAGTGTCAAGATACTGTTCTAGGGTGAACGTGTAATGCGACGTGACACGGCTGTTGTTACGCTTTTTTGTCCTAAGGCCCTGAAATGTCATGGTGTTCCCAGGCTAAAAAGTAAGGCCTCTGTTGGCTTGCGTTTTGTGAGCAGCTAAAGAAATCTCCCCAATACACCGAAGGAAACAAAGGAGGCAATAAAAAAGAGCAGTTTGTTTCATAAAATATCCTGAGTCAGTCTTCTGATCCTCATGCTGCTGATTTCACATTCTAGACTGACCACAGGAATAGCAATGTCAGCCTGAAAAAAAGAAAACTCTAATTCCCACTGTGGAAGGACGATTTAGAAACTTCCCAGCATGACAAGGAAGAGTTACTATAGTCCTGAAAGATTACACCATTACTGCATATCAGAACCATATTAGAACTGGCACATAAATTCTGCTTGAATTAATCATGCCCGGTAAACTACAGAAAACACACCCTTTCAGAAACTTCTTCCACCGACTTGAATGGAGTTTCCTTGTTTCTGGAACCACTACCCAACAATTTAATATGATTTATCCGATTAACACACACATTTATCAGTGTTAATTTATCACTGAATGAGGACTCTGCACCCGATGGCCTGTTGCTTTATCCTCTGCTCCTGGGAGTCAGTGAAGAGGGCTTTCCCCAGGCAGTTACATTGTGCTTGCAGTAACAGCAGACAGGACATACCTAATTCAAGGTTAGTCCCTTTAAACACAAAAAAAGTTCAGGTGTTAAAAGCATCACAGATGGCCTTTCCTCTCTTTTTAGTCAATTTTGGTCACATTCCAATCACATTTGACCAGTGATCTGAAAAACTATTTTTGTCTCCGCATGCAGTATTTTTACTGACATTTAAAAAGATTGTTTTCTGTCTTGGGTGGGGGAGGAAATAAAAATCTTCCCTAAGGACAAATCTTTTCAAGCAGAACACAGTGGCTGGTGGGTTTTTTGTTTGTTGTTTGTTTTTTTCAAAAACGGCAAATAAGAATTTTCAAATCAAATAAAGAGAATTCTTCATCACTGTGATTTCCCGAAGTGATCAATGGGGAATGGCAATTAAAAATTGCTCATCGTTATAAATTCCAGCATGGTATAGCAGTGCTATATTCAAACTTTCCTAGGAAACTTTGCCCATCTTGACACGAGTATCTGCACAATTTTAACCTCTCATGAAGCATTTTCTTGATCCAAAGTTATAAAAAGCCAATGACAAATACGAAACAAATTGTCCTCATTGAGACATTCACCATCCCAGCGCATCTTTTCCGTCTGCACATTCTTAGTAACGTAATAATGTTGTCACTGAGCTGAAACCACCAAAAACCAAGGCCAAGTTATGAGATAATATTGGTGCTGAGTAAATTGGTGTGGTGAATGAAAACAATTAGCCACAGCTCCTCGGATACTTGCTAACGCCAACACTAAATGGTGTCAACATAAAAACATACATTATACCACACTGCCAACAGGGCTATTTCGGAGCCTGAAATACGGCATCATTCACGTACTGCCACACTTTTTTGCGGGAAGGTAGCTGCAGAGTCTGAATTCTGCACTTCTTGTCCCAGCGTTGTTCTTCTTGTTCCTAACGGCAAGTTTATGTAAGACTGGCCACCCCACTAAGCACTGCTGCGGGAGCATGCCAATGAGTGCATAGCACCAGGGTGAGATCACATGCAGACCAGACCAGCTGAAATGTGCTTTGTAAAGCCATAAACAAGATGCTGCGTCCCTACTGTTGTTGCAGTCTGTGCTGTCTTTGGGCATCTTGAGGTTTTAATAATGTGAGCTGCTTTATGATTCTTCTCAGTGAATTATGGGAGAAATTGTTCCATGAAAAACAGGAGTAAGTGGTTACCAGAAGACTTGGACATTCAAAAGGCTGTGTGGTCACTGCAGAGGTTGTGAGTTATCTGCGAAGGAATCAGGTCAGCTTTCTGAAACGGATCGAGTTAATGAGAATGAAAGCACCCATAATTCTGCATCAAAAGCCCTTGCGTTTAGATCAAACCCCCTAGGAAGTTAATTGCAGCCTTCTTACCTCCTTCCACAGGCTTCACATGAGGCCTCTAATTCTAGGGTGCTCTACTTCCCAGCTACACGTTACTTTCCAGCTCAGGTAATACAGGTTCCACAGAAAGAGCTGGTATGAATAGTTTCTTAGAACAGCTGAAGAGGAGATTACTGAGAAAAACCGGTCCAAAGAGGAAAGCAGCTGGACAAGTCCAGACTAAAAGGAAGAGAAGGAAGGATAAGGAAACAAAAAGGAAATCTGGAAAATAATGAAACAGACAAAATTCCTTAGAGGGTGTGGAATCTTCCTGCTCCTGTCTGCGCTAGCCTGACTCATTACAGCATTAGTTTTGGCACTCTAAATTATTACCCATGTCATCGTATGTCAGAAGGAAATGTGCCATTCTGATGCCAGATGTAGGAAATCGCGTGGGAAATACTGATTCACTGCAGGGAGAATAGTATCTTCATAAAAACTCACCTGTGAGGCTTGTGGCACACTAAATAAAAATAGACTGCTTTCAGTATCGAATTAAAACAGTGAATACGCATGTAATTCTTCAGTCATATGCAGAGTCAAAACCAGAAAAGAAACACAATTTTTTTTTAGCCATTTTGACATTTTGAATACCAGCACTTTGGGTTTGAAACAGCCACGTCCATGCAGTGCTTCATTCTATACCACAAGGGAGCAAATGTCCATTGGTCAGCAAGACAAGGTATCTTGACAATGATAATATCTTTATTAGACTTATTCATAATGATAGTACCTTTATTAGATCTGCTACTTTATGTGGGAGAAATAAGTATATGGACCACAAAGCCTTCATCATGCCACTTTTATATTTCCTTATATAGTAAAAATACCTAGGTTATCTAACTGCCCAGTAGAGTTTTGTATTTTTTTGACAGAAAGCTCAGGATGCACTTCAAGAGCAACACTCTCAAACCACTGTGTACTGCAGGCCAAATTTCACTGTCACATTAGTACAACGACAGAGTTCCGCATGGATATATGAGGGCAAAAAAATACTTTACTTTAGAGCCTTCTTCAGTGAGGAACTGAGTCTCCGCTCTACAGGAGGTAATGACCTATTGTCACCCCCGGCTTAACAGTGGCGAAACTGAAGTCATAAATATCCCAAAACTGTGACCAAGGTCTCATCCCTTCTAAAGCCATACACTGTTGGAGGATCGTCTTCCCAGTTCTTTAAATCAGCAAATCGCCACATTGAGGAATCTTTCCTACAGACACAAAAATCTTCTCTTTTCAACAGAACAGAATATCATGGTAATATGATCAGAAAATTTTACAGGTAAACATGTGCTCTTTCCCCAGTCGTTCAGCCTAAATGGAAGAGAAAACTCTTCCACTGAATTCTTTCTTACCGTCCAGCAGGGAGGAATGGTAAGAACAGTTCTTATTGACAAATACAACAAAACACACAACAAGATGTACATTTCTACCAAACTTGTGCTCCCACTTATTTTTATTCTTACTCTGTTTGACACACAAGCTTTTCTAGCAGAAGGACTGTATCTGGGTTGCACTATAGCAAAGTCTTGCCCTTTGTGTTTGGCGCCAGAACTGTAGCTTAGCACTCTTTTCTGTACAAAATAGTAACGGGCCTTTGGTGTTTGAACAATCTTTTCTACAGTATCAGCCCATTTTCAAACCCTGAGAAGGGAGGTTGGGTAGTTAAAGGGTGGGTGTCTGGTGCTAATGAGAAAGACTTCCCTAGAGCTCTTCTTCAGTAGGTGTGCTATGGCAAAGATTGCAATTTCCAATTCCTTAAATCTCATGGGATTTTTCCCATGATCTGAATTATTTGTCTACTTTTCCGATGACTTTATGTCCCGCCTCACCTGACACATTACATATGTCAGTCACAAGGTGTGAAAAGTTACCCTAGCATCATAAAAAAAGTCTCAAACTTCACATTTACAATGATATTGAACAGAAAAGTTCAACCTAGAAGTCGCTCCGCTGCAGCCATAGATTTATACGACAGGTGAATGTAGCCTGCAGATGCTTTTGCCTCATGACTGCCATCTATCTAAGCACTTGTCCTGTGGATTAACTCATTAGTATTTACTATGAATAGCTTACTGACCTATGGAAAATACCAGTTCTGTCTACTTCTGTGCAATAGCAATTTTTCATTTCTGGGTTTTCCAAAGACACACCCTATTTACTAGTCATCACCTCTTAACTATTAGCAACATTTTCCTTCCATGGCACATGAATAATCCTCTATTGCAATGGCAGGAAGGCATGATATACCTTAAGCTCGCTACTGGGCAGGAACTGGGTAGCGCATTATGATCAAGCTTGACTGTCATCTCTCCTTAAATTCTTCTTTTCTGGGAGTGCTCTTAGACAAATTATTTTTGAGATTAAATAGTCCCCATGCTCATTCTGGAAGATTTTTGTGTACGAAAAGTTTTAGGTCACATCATTTCAATGACAGATGAGGTGTTTTATCCGAAAGTACAAGTACACCCATCCGCCCCCATATCCCCCTGGTAATGCTGTGGTTAGATGAAAAATTAGAAAGATTGAAGTGAACAATATCAGAGCTGACACAGCTTAAAAACCTACTTAGAAAAAAAAACAATCTAGCATGGGGTGGATTGGGGAATGAAGATGAAAAATAACTGTGATTTGAGATAAAAGGTTCCAAATATCCTCAAACATTTCCTAGAGTAAATGCCATTTTCAGAAGTGATGTAAGCATGTAAATGTCTAAGTCAGAATGGAAGCCAGTAGAATCTACGTGGCTAAGAGAATTCATAGGTTATGAATTTAAGATATGAGTAGTATTTGGTGGTAAAACTTGCCGAGGACGCTTATTTTGGAACTCAAGTTACTTGTTCCAGTTCCTTCTTAACACTTTGCAAGGAAGAAAAGGCCAGTGTTCACATCGGTTGTAACATTACTACAGTTATTAATATTACAGTTATACCATTCTAGTCTGGTTTCACGTTTCCCTGTTCAGACAAGCAAAGTGTCACTTTCAAAAAAGTAATGTTTTTACAGTGCTATTAGATGTGGACATTAAAGTTTAGCATCTTTTTGGAACTTAAGGAGATTTAGTAACTGCACCATAAACATCTTAGGTTGGCTCAGCATTTGAGGGTGCTGTTGTCTGAAGCTTTCGATAACTCTATTCTGAAAATCCCACCACTTGATATTTAAGCCCACAGATGGCACCGAATCGCATGGTTGACCTTAGCAGTACAGATAACTTTTTCACTATATGGGACGAACAGTCTTTAAGGAGTTCAGCCAGTCTTCACAGCAAATTCCCTGCTGCGTTTAATGGATTATTCCCACCCACACAAGCCAATAACCACAGACAGCAAAATAAAATAGTCACGTAACTGCTTACATCTAAACACAGTCAAATAATTTGTCAACGTCCCTGGTAGTAAAAAAAACCCCAAAATTCTATTTTCCACCTTACAGTGAGACTCAAACTTAGAAAACAGAACATGCTAACGTGACTTACGTTCCTAACTTTTGCCTCAATAACCATCTTTATCCTTGATATTCATACTTTATAAGTTTGTAGCAGCGACAAAGTATCCTGGCATAAGTTTTCTGCATTATCTCACAAATCTTTCTTCATACATAGGCAGTAGTTAAGTCAATAGCACTGTACAGTTCATGTATTTCAACATCAGCTGTCTACTAAATGGCATCTAATAATAACATTGTCAGATTACATACATACAAATAATGATTAAGAAATCATCATTTAAACTAAAACCATGAGAGTAGATATTCAGAACCACAGCTTTATTACCTTTTCTGCTCCACCTGCCCCTACAACACTGACATGAGGACAGAGGTAGAGTCCTAGAGTACAAAATTGGGTCCTATGAACGACACCCATGTTTTCCAAAGAGTTGAGCATCCGTCAGTTCTTTCCAAAGTCACAGGAATCATGTGAGAGCTAATATTCAGGCATGTCACTGCAAGCCTTGGCTGAAGTGACAAATTTAACAGGCCCTCTGCATTTTGAACCTACTTCAGAGATAAAATCAGGACTGGATGAACGTTAAGGAAAGTTCCTCATGTTGAACAGCTAGAAGAACTACTTCACAGTTCACTCAGACTCAGCCTTTCCTCAATCCAAACGCAGCACATCTGACCGACGCTGGCGTGAGAGGATATACAGGCAAAGAGCTGCTTAGGACTGACTACCCCTCTCACAGCATCTGCACTAGATGAAAACACTTCAGCAGTAAAAAGGAAGACCCCGTGTCCTCAGCATACTAGTATTTGAACATTATTGCATAAAAACATAATCAGAGCCCTTCTTTCATAACATTAGCATCGTTACTACATCCACTGAATCCTGATATGTTCATGTATGGTGTTACGTGGTTATGACAAATATAGCAAATATACAGAAACAATTACAAAATAAAATATACGCTCCTACTCTTTGTGTATCCTGTTATTTACTTAATTCTCGTTTGGTTTGCCCTTGAGTGGTTTGCTTGAAAGTGTATGGGGTGTAATACAGATATATCTTTCCACATAGATTTACTATGACAGGGCCTCCACAGGGCATGCCAGAGGGATGAAGGTCCTCTTGGTTTATCGCGTGAGAGGCAGAATGGCCCAAAACTTTAGGTTAGAGTGACAAATCAGGCTCTCCTTGGAGAGCATTGTGACACTCTTAAGAGACTGGAGAAGGAAGTGCAACCTATTTAGAGCAATGCTACATAAAGATATTTGTACTGAAAAGCCACTATACCAAGTGACCCACATTTAATCTCTTGGGTGTTAATGCCTCAGGATTGCACAGACATAGTCAGCTGCCTGACTGCAGCGAACAGGCTGGCAACCAAAGGAAGGCGGTTAATCACATAACTTGTAGCTAAGTCACAGCAAAGGATGTTGTAAATATTAGGACCTTACAAGTGTCTCCTATGGATAACGTGCAGCCATATGGCAAAAGTTCCCAGGACTGTTGCCTACCTGTTGTTCACTGGCACTAGGGAATTGCCGCAGGGAATTGCTCTGTCCCTGACCTTGGCAGCGCCAAAACACACCCATGGATAGACAGTATGAAACATGTTCTTCCCTTCCCCCCACCCCGTTCCCTTCCTGCCATTTGCAGGTGACCTGAAACTACTGCCCCCTCTCCACAGCCTTGAGAAGGTCCTGCCTGCTCTGGCCACCGCTCAACAGACTTCACTGCAGCTGCACGCATAGTAAGTAAGTTTTCCTCCAGGGGGTGGTGGCTATCAGAAACCACCGTCCAACGACAGTGGACACTGTCCAGTTGCAACATGGCTCTCTAGGGAATAGCACAGATTCCAGAGAAAGCTACATCCGGCTTCATTTGTCCAGAGCAGCAGATATTTGCAAAACCCCAAGTCTCCAAGGCACAATTTGCACTTTCACTGCCCGGTGCACACCACAGACTAGGACTAAAAGACTGACAACAACCGGTTTCCTGCAAGAGCCGAAAGACGTAATCTACCTCCTGGAATAGATGCCTATCTTATATGTTACTTTTGAACACTGTGGACCAGTGGAGACTGCTACAATTCTTCCCTTCTGCTCCATGTCATATGTTTTTCTTCAGATGCAAGTTAATCTACTAAAACAGCAATGGAAATATCTTCTTGTGCAACTCTGGATTTCTGCCTCCCACCTAGTTTTCAGCATGGAAGTATATTGCCCAACAAAAAATGCTAGTAAAACAAGATACATCAACAGCCTCTCATTTTTTTTTAAGTTCTCATGGGACTTAGGACTTTTTGTCATCAGTTCTTTGAAATTCTCTAAATACTAAGCATGAAAAAAGTTAAGTTTGACAGTACCCCAAGAGCTTCAGATAAATGCCTATAAATAGCCAAATGTACACAGTCACATTAAGCCTATTGTTGCAACTTAAAACTGGATATAACCCTTGCAACTATTTTTCTTGGCATAAGAAGTGGAACTGAAAAGAGGGTTTCCGTGTAAAGTTCCAGCTTTGAATGATTAGCATAATTGCCTTTGTGCTGTATTGTAATAAACTTGATGAACTGAAAACATTTATAAGCTATTTAGAGGAATGGCTAGGAAATTGCTTTGTTCTCCATAGCTGCAGACCGTGGAAGCAGAATGCTTTCATGGAGAAATTAGAAATTGCTTACTCTACAAGGCAACTCAAAGATGATGATCATTACCATCTGAATAACATATCAGTTGTTTGCAATGACCTCTGTGGGAAACCAGGAAAAATTCTTGCAAAGTATACTCCATTTAGCATTAAAAACAGAGAAACACCTACTTCAGCAAAGACACAGCCAAGCATCTTGCTCCATGCATCTCTTCCATGCAGAAAGAGCACGCTCAGAAACTCACTTGCCAAGCTAGCAACAATTATTATAAGGTTTGGGGTGGTTTTTGTCAGTACTATTTGAATAAAGTAGCTGAATACATTGTCAGTGAAGGCACTGTATTTCAAGGGCTTTCCACAGTCGGGCGATATAAAAAGCAGGTTCTTATGACCCTGCACAGAAATGGCTTTGCACAAAAAAGAAATAGCATACAGGTTTTCTATGTGAAACATCTGGTATCATAAATAAAACTCACTTACTGACTTAAGAGATTTATCCTAAGAATAAATTTATCATTCCTGACTTGCCTGTCGGCACAAATCTGACTTCACCTCAGCCCAGAATCTCCTTTGTACTCCTACCTGCTAGCAGCACAGTTTCACTTCTGATACCCACACTAAAGATGTTATCTCAGTTAAGATGCTGTACTTGGTACCTACATTTGATGCTTCTCTTCAGTGGATTGGCGATATTTCCAATATCTATTTGTAGAATGTCTCACATATATACTTCTGTAACTTCTATTATATTAGTGACTTTTCAATAAAGTGTCGATTTCCTATCAGTTCCAGAATAACACTGTTTCTGTAATAACCAGATGATAAATATAATCTACCCCATAGCAGCGGTTTTTATTTCAACAAGCTTGCTAGTTCCATCTTCCTCATTTAATATTACCTTTAAATTCCATCTATAATTAAGTCCAAATTAAAGTCGCGAAGTCGCTCAGCATGGAAAACATAATTATATTAATGAGGTTCTTTAAAAAAATCCAGGGAAAGCAAACAAATTCAGATCCAGAGAAATGCATTGAACATGGGCTTTCTTTTCAAAGGCCTATTTATTCTTATTGTCTTTTTGCCCAAGTAACTAGCGGTGGGACGAGAGGTAATGGCCTCAAGTTGCGCCAGGGGAGGTTTAGATTGGACAGTAGGAAGAATTTCTTCAACAAATGAGGCATTGGAACAGGCTGCCCAGGGAGGTGGTGGAGTCCCCATCCCTGGAGGGGTTCAAAAAACGTGTGGATGTGGCACTCCAGGACATGGTTTAGTAGGCATGGTGTTTTGGGTTGACGGTTGGACTGGATGATCTCAGAGGGCTTTTCCAACCTTAATGATTCTATGATTCTATGGTTCTTTGTCAAACTGTGTTCATGTAACGTACCAGATTTTTCTAACTTTTACTTGCACTTTCATTTTGACCCACATCTTCTGCTTTCCAGGAACACTGCCCTCCTCATCATACGGGTATTAAACTAGATTTTTACTGCTACACCATCATGTAAAATGGACCCTTTTTCTTTCTACACTTAAAACAAACCAGAACATTTTGAGACATTTCTTTGTAAGTTTTTTCTCATGCCCTTCTCTCCAAGAGACAAGATGTGAGATCAACTGCACATTTTCATAGATTCGTTTAAGTGTTTTTTCTGTAATTTTCCTGCTGATCCTAGGTGGCTGACAGGACACAAGCTCTCCAACAGTGACACACCCAAATCCCTTAAACCCTGGATACCAATTTACCAACCTTCATCAGCACATAAAAGTGACTTCCAGAAAGAAGAGTGCTCAGAGCAACCTAACACAAATCTGCTTCTCTCTTTCCCCAATCCCAGCCCACCACAGTATTTGTAGCCTTTCCCCAGGTGATTTTCAGCCTTTTATAGCCCTGCTATATGCTCAAATGTTAAAATGTTCAATCAGCTGCTCACCTCAGCCGTAAATGCCAGCATTCCACCGTTCACTCAGAACAAAAGACCTCTTCAGCTGCCAGAAGAAAAACTTGGGTAGGAACCATCTGTCCGTGCCTGGAAGAAAACACACAGAACAAAAACTCAGCGATAGAAAGGCAGAGCATTTCATCTCTCTATTGGACAGAAACTTTGTGCCATAAAAAAACCAAAACCAGGCATGAAGAGACGGGAACTCTGCGCCAGTGGCGCATTAGTGCTGCTGTGTCTCTAATTAGCCACAAAGGATGGTGAAATTGTGAAGATATATAAGAGAATAGCAACTGTAATAGGAAGATGACAGCTGTTTTGGAGTCTACATAATTTTCAGGAAGATTTGGGACAATACACGTGTTTTCAATAAAGAAAACAAGCAAGCCACAAGAATGAAGATAACTAGTACGGGTTTGCTGGGAACTTCAATGTGGATTTACTTTGTTTTAAACTCATAAAGACATCTTCTGTTGACTTCACGAACGGTTCTAATAGTATCTGCATACCAAAGTAAAAGCAACATAAAATGCTGGTTATCAGAAAAATAATTTTCCTTTGTGGTTTCCTTTTTTTAATAGAATAACCTTTTAACATAAAATCCACGGGAAGATCCCTTTATCAGACATAACTTGTAGTGTGTGGTTAAACAACATGCTAATGTCTGGCAATGTTTATAATTCTTAATGATTAATTTAGAATAACCGAAAAGAGACTATAAATACAATTAAGATATGTCAATCAAGCTTGAGAGAAGCTTCCCAGGGCTGAAAATCCACATGCCTTGCTGTTGTACTCGCAGCAAAGAGCTCAAGCACCAACTGGACACCTCATTTTCAGTCGTGCAGAGTTCTGTAATGAGTCACAGTATTCAAAAAGTTGTGGCAGAGCAAGTATACCTGACTATTGCAAATTTCAGTTATCTAAACTTGACTGGGAAATGAGCAGAGTCCGAATAGAATCTGCTTAAACTTTCAGCACATTTCATGTTCCTTGCAATTCAAACAGACTACTTGGTTTGTCTGACTAATAATGAAAAACAATTAAAAAGACAAGATATTACATACTTATGCAAATATATTACAAAATTTGGAGCCTGTTACTATTTAGGGATAGCTGTTACTATTAACACTGTCTACCAATGATTTTGTAATAACAAACTCTGTTGTTTCATTTAAAATCAAATCAAAATAATTTCCTTGCTTCTCCATGAAAACGTGCATTTAAAGGATCCAATAATATATGTGAAAGGCATTATAAATGTTTATCTCTGTGATTAATGATTCCTATTTTGTTTACTTTTTAAAAATAATACCAGAATCTTTGCTCCAAAGACGATCCCACACCAAATGCTACAATTTTTCACATAAAAAGGGACTTTCTATTGTTTCCACTGCAAGGTTCTTTAGAGTGCAATAGTAAGACAGGGCACAGAGAAAAGGAAAACCTTAATTAATTTTAATTGTGCTAGAGACAGCTGAGAAAAAAACACATTCAAGATTCAGGACCTCTGTAGAAATACAATGCACTGTTACTGAATGACGCAATCTCCCTAACTCACACCAGTACTTCCAGTGCTGTGCTCACTTAAGAAGACATTTCAGAGTCAGACCATGCCAGGGAATAAATGCTAGTTATTAATCAAGAATGCATCTATCCATAAACTTTAGCACTCTCAGAGCACTGATTTACTTGCCTTGACATCTGTAGAAAGGGATGCCAGAATAACTAAGATTAAAAACTCTCATTAAAATAAGCTTGGCTGGGTATTTATTTCTCCAGTTCATGCCTTAAAACTGCATATTTGAGCCAAGATTTTTCTAACCATACAGTGTTGTCTGGTAGTCTGACAACTCCTAATAGTTACATGAAAAGCATGGGAAAATTTTTTAAAAGATTGCCTGTGTTTTGATGTCTGTATTTCTATTCAAGATCCCAAATATGAATTTCCATGTTGAATCTAGTTCTCTTTCATTTCCTACAGGCCAATTTATTATGTGTTTTCTATTTCAGCTGAGCTACGGTGAACAGAATTTGCGCTCCTGTTTGTTTCCCTGCCACCATCACCCAGGAACAGGTCCTACAGGAAAGTAAGATACTAAAACACGTGAAGTGATCAGAGGCTCTTATTTTATGTTTCCAAAGAATGACTGTACAGCAATAGATGTAGTTAAGGCCATCACCAGTGGTCGTCATGACATTTACACCGAACTTTGGCTTCCCCAATAGCGTATTTATGAAGACGGCGGCAGGAGAGAACAGTGTTAATGCGAGACTACGGTGCAGGATGAGTGCCTCCTGGCGGCTAGCTTCCCAGAAGGCAAACAGTAAGTTTCCAAGTATGTAAGTATATATTGCCTTTATAAGTATCCTAACACAGTCACAAACTTGCTATATAAACACAAGGTGAAGGCACGGTCCGGGGTATCGATGCACACTTTAAGACAGTCACGGCACAGGGTAACACACATGCACACGCACAGACACAATCCAGAGCGTGCTGGTGAAGGAAAACCCTTCGGGCCTCAAGCAATGTGCTGTACCGCCTTCTTTTCCTCCTTGTGAACCTGCACTTCTGAACAGAAGCTGAGTGGTGTTGGACCAAGGTGCAAGATATGTATCTGTTAGAGAATCGGTAACGCATCTTTTTCCTTTAGTGTCTTTTCCGGCTCCAGCAATAGCTGCGACCCTTCACTTTTGTTCACATTCCAAAAATTCCCAGTATTCTGCTGTCGGGGCCTAGGTTTTATGCACAGTTTGTTGCTGTAGAAAGCAAACTCTGCAGCAGGTGCTGAAAGCACCAGATCGTGGGATATAGAACAGGGTTTCTTAAAATACAGCAATATGTTCGTCCCAAATACTCTGTTCGTCCTCAATACCGGTGTCCATCAAAAATAGGGGCTGCAGGTGGGGTGGGGGTAGGACTGCCAGAAAGTAAAAAAAAAGGCCAGCAAATAAATTTTCTTGAAATACAAGGCTTCCCAAAGGTAATAAGCTTTTTTCTTAAGCTAAATTTTTCACAATTTTTTTTTTTCCTAAGCTAAGTTTTGTTTTTTTCCTTAAACTAAGACTGCAAAATACGAGGTGGTTCACGTCCCTTCTCAACCTCTTTGTCTCATACAAATGTACACCTTCCAGCAGCTGGGAAGGCAAAACAGCGAAGAAAAAAGTGGAGAAGTGGACAGAAAGACATAATATTCTCCCAGGATATAAAATGAAATTACTCACAAAATTTTTTGTAAAGCAACATTTCCTGATACAGGTTTTCACGAGATGAGAGAACAATGCTTCTTACCAAACCACCATGTTTGACTTGCTCTTCACACACGATAAGAGATAATTTTAAGTGGATGGGATTGTTAATGCCCAAGACAGTATTCTATAACTATAGTCCCTAATCATATGCACATAAAAATACTCCAAGTGTAGCAGACTCTGAAACAACCTGTTAAGAACAGCCACCTTCTTCCCAGCTGTCAGTGCCTAACTCTGCCTTAACCGTTATGCAAACCAATTCACCTATTTTCAGCTTTATCCTTTGTACCAATTTCATCAGTGCATTTTTGTGGTTCATATGCACACTGTTATTTAATATTGTAGTATTTTCATATGATTTTCTCATAATGTATTCAGCGGATCATGAGCAATGGTAATGTGGTAGTTTTTTGTAGGCTGTGCTCCGCAAACTGTTATAGATATCGTTACTATAGCAGTGGCGAGCTTTCAGATATCTTTTTTTTCAGTAATGATACAAAAAGGCAGTATTTTGGTGTGAATGTCTGATGCTGGTAGTATTTTTTTATGTATGCATTACTACATGTAGCTTCAAGGTCAAACCCGAGGTTGCCGGTGCAATGCAATTTGATTGGTGTGAAAGTTAATTTAAAAATTTGTGGTGTTTTGCTTTTTTTTTTAACAGTTGTGATATTTAAGTTCCAAACTCAAATGGGATCTAAAACCTAAGCAGTTACCTCAGGTCAAGAAAAAAGATTTCATCCTTGTATTTCTGAAAAGCTATTTTTATTTGTCTGCAGGGGTCAGTATGAATAGCAGGAATTAAGTCAGTACAAAAGGTGAGTTTGCATAAGAGATAATGGGCAACTTTTTTTTTTGTTATGTTCAGCATCGCTGACTGTAAAAATATGCTCGCCTGCATTTGTCAAACATTTTGTAACTGATGTACTTTTGAAGTCAAGCAATTCTTCAGTCACAATTTGCATAGCAAATTTCATGAAAAGCATTTATAATATAACTGCTTTTTTCTAGTGTGCTAATTTGGTAGAAAAATACGTGGTAGATGTTCCATTTGTGGAAAATTTTAACAACAGGAATTCAAAGTTTTGTAGTCAAGTATACAAACCTTGCGTAAAAAAAGAGTGGACAACCTTTTTCATCCTAGACAAAAAGAAACTTTTGATTGAAGTCTCTCCTCTGTAATACCCATTTTTAGGACTGCTACTATTTTTTTCTTTTTTCCTTTGTGTTTTCTGTTTTCCTCTTCAACTTTTCTTAATATCTTGCCTATTCTTTGTGATATAGATATATATACCTCCTTTGAGTAACCTAGTCCGTTGAGGATTACTTGCAATTCCTTTTCCCACCACCACATAAAGTGTCAGTCTATCCGTATTTGAACATCTCTGTTTCTATGGAACCACCAGTATGACAGTCCTAAAAAAAATAGCATTCCAAAAAATGGCTAGTTTTTATATAAATGTACTTAAATATTCAATTTACATTCATAATCTTCAGTTCTTTAGAAGATGGATAGGATAGATTAGCATTTGAAGATCTTTTTTCTATCTGAAAGATCTACGATCTTTAACTACACAGTTCAGTACCGTGAATTTTCACAGGACTTCCTAAATCCTCACATGTACATTTTCTCTCAACAGGATAGTAACACGAAATAATCACAGGACTAAGGGACAGTGCATATAACTGTCAATGAATCTCGGATAAGTGTCCTTTTTTAAAAAAAGCTTTGTAATTAATGCAGTATGTACATGCCAGATGGTGTGTAAAGTTTGGTTTCGCTACTCTATAAAACAAGAGATTGCAAACTAAAGGGGAACATTTACATAGTCTCTACAATACTGGAAACTAATAAGATTCTAGGAGTATAAGTAATTAAAAACCAGTACGCACAGTGTCTGTGGAAGCACCTGAGCCACGTTCCTTACGCAAACACCTAACTGATCAAAAAATTTGCCAGTACCGCAGCAGAAACTGCAGCCTCAGTGATCTGCTGCACCTTTTCAAAGCTTTTGCCAGCTTCATAAGGGAATTTGCCAACTGGCAGTAGGCTCACTATTACTGGTAAGGTTGCAGTTATTATTTTGGCATGCTTTGTAGAAGCTATTTCAAATCTCAGTTTGTTTTTTTCTTCCCCTCTGCGCAGAGGAATTTTCCCGCACTTTTTTAGCGAAAGATCTGCTACAAGGCTTGACAGAAAGCACCGACACGGGAGTCGCAAGAAGTCCACGAGCCTTGCCCTCGGCGAACACGAGGCTGCAGCCGAGAGCTACGAAGGTACGAAGGGCATGGAGGCTTGTCTGCGTAGCTCTCACTCGGTGCCGGCTTTGCCCAGACCACATTTTGGCGGGAAGAGACGTTCACAGGAATCAAAGGATGCAAATGACGACCGCCGTTTGCACCCTCACCTGCGCAGGTTGCTGCCGCAGTCCCGCGGAGCACTGCCGGGCGGCCTGGGCTGGGGAGGCGGGTAGGGGCCGTGCCTCTCGCCCTCTCCGCACACAATCCCGCGGGGCTTCCCCGCCCCGGGCACGGTGTGCCAGCCCCACGCCATCACACGGGTGACGGCCAACCCACAGGTGCGCCCTCACCGGAGGCGCTGCCGCCGCCTTTTCCATGGTGCCGGGCGGCGCGTTCGTCCGACCCCTCAGGCCCGCCGTTCCCCCAAACGGCGCCCGGCAGCTCCGCCCGGCCCTCACCGACGCGCCCCGCCCCGGCCCCGGGCCCGCTACTTGCCCTGGCTCCTCCCCTCGTCGCTTGGTTGCGGCGGCGCTTCCGTCCGTCGGGACCGACATGGCGGCGGCGACCGCCGTCTTCTCCTCCTCCTCCTCCTCNCCCCCGGGCCCCGGCCGAGCTGCAGCTCTCCCGGGTAAGATGGGGCTCTGCGGGGTCTGGGCCCGCGGGCGGGAGCGGGGGGGCTGCGGCACGGGCGGCCTTGAGCCGGTGGGGCTTGAGACGGTGCAGTGAAACGGGGGAGCCCTTGCCGTGTGCCTCCTCCCCGCGGGGA
>VZTL01029027.1:3431-20805 GCA_013400535.1 Scopus umbretta
TTTTTTGTATACATGTCTCCTTTGATTAGGCAATGCTGGATGTTGCAGCACATCACGGCTGGCTGGTGACTGCTCTGAATATAACCAATCTGGTGCAGATGGTGGTTCAGGGCAGATGGATACATGACTCTTCCCTGCTTACTTTGCCCAATATAGAGCTACAACACCTTTACCTTTTTCGGTATGTAATTCTTCTAAGCATTTGCAGGTTTGCAATTTCATTCCACTTCTGACTGCTGATTGTGTTTGAATGTCATTGTTGTGCCCGAGAATGTTCATTAATGCACCAGAAGCAGAACTCATTCTTTCACAGCGATGCTTTCCCAAATGGAGTTTCTGTTTCTGTTTTCAATATTCATTGATTAATTAACCCTCACAGATTATTTTGAGAACCGTGATTCCAGACAAATTAACAAGAGATCACTGGAAGGGTTCCAAGTCCTAACAAATCTAACTCTGTATATTAATTATCTCTTTATTTTAATCCCTTATAAAAATACATTAGTATCCGTTTTGATGTCATAGATAATGCTAAGCTCTATAGATGCCTAGATGATGCAGTAATTAATGTGACCCAAAAATAAATGACCAGCATTTAATAACATAAACCAGTTATCAAGTTTTACCACCAAAACAACTGAAAACAAATGTTTGCTTTCCCTCCCTGGGCATATGTTTTGCTGTCTGTATCAGGAAGTGGAGCCAAGGCAAAAGGAAGAGCGTGCATGGAGGTTACCAAGGACCTATCGAGTGTCTTCCCGAACTAATGGCTGCCTGCGAAGGAAAAGAGAATGTTTTTGCTTCCATTGTGGACAGTGAATTGCAAACAGCACACATTTCACAGGTAGCGCTTTCTATCCGTGGTCATTATCAGTGTGATTGCAAAGGAAGAGTAGTTGGGAAAAGAAATACTCTCTTCAGTTCAGCAAATACCATGTGATGTTCCATATAAAGTGCAACACATTCATTGCTCTAATTTCAAGGCACTGCTAGCTTTACAGGGTTTCTTCTCTGCCTGTTTTCTTAATATTATTTTCACTTATTCCCTGCTAACCAGTAACAGAGTCTGGTTTATGGCTGATATTACCACATCTCCTTACTCTAAAGATGCTTCTCTAGGTCATTCAATTTGCTGAGTGTTATCCACCTTTTCATAGCCAGCTATGCACTAGGAATACATGCATTGCAAATGTCATCATAGCTGGTTTCTGAAGTGGTCTGTCAAACACCATTTTTTTTCTGACAATACCCTTAGTAAGAGATCCAGCACTCATTTTCTATTTGGAACAGAAAAAGCAGATGAACAGAGGAAATTTTCACACCTCACAGAGGGAAGAAAAAAATACTATCTCAAAATGTTGAGGCTGCTGGAGTCTTCCTTTCAGTTTGCTTTTCAAGCCATTGCCAGCAAAGGGCAGCTACATTCCGTAGTATTCATCACATGCTAAGCCTACTGATTTCAAATAAGTGTACGAAAGATAAAAACTTCAAAAGCTATACTTCAAGTGTTTATTATTTGAATATTTAAAAGGGCAGCAATATGTCCTGTGTTTGACTGTTCAGCTTCAGTTAAACCTTTTACTGGTATGCAAACAAGAAGAAAAGTACTTAAATGTCTATAACAGACATCTGCATTTGTAACTAAATTAACATCAACATTTTGAATTAAGAAAATGTATTGACATCAAAACAAGGCTTCCTTTAACAACAGATTTCTAACATAATACACATTGATTTCAGTCTAACTTTTGGATGTGATAAAAAATTAGAACATTGTTATAATTAGTTCAGGGAGAACTCAGAAGTAAACTTACTTAATTTATTTGCATAAATTGCCATTCTGTTATCTTTAAAAGCAAATGCAAATTGGCTCTGTCTGATATGATGATGGTTATTTGGCTCAAAAGTGCTTCAATTTGCGTAGCAATCTGGTGTCGTCTCTGCAGTGAGGCGATCCCAGGTAACATACAAATCCTGAATTATTCCAGAAATTAGTATGTTTAAAGCATCAATTTAAGTGCTAATTGCAGTAGTAATGAGAAAAAGCAGTACTACTGTGAGATTTGCATCTACTGCCCCATCAGTATGCCTGGAACGGCTGCTGACTGGCAGAGGATTTGGCTGCTAATTAAATAATTGTATGCATGGCAGTGTTCTCGTCTGATTCAATAGATGAAGATTAATCCTCAGATAAATATGTTTGGCTGGTATTGAAATGTCTTAGCAGTTTCTTCAAAAATAGCTTGTGCGTATGCGATGTGTACATGCACACTGTGAATGACTCTATGCCTCTATATGTCTATGTTTGTAAATACAGATGCATATAAGAGGAAAAAACATAATGCCTTAGCATCATATACGGAGAAAGTTTTATTTCCCTGAGTTGGGAATGGCCATATTAGCTATAGCAAAGCCATGACTGTATTATGCAGGTCATTGCAAATGTGAAACATTTTATATCAACATTTTATATTCTTTACGGCCTTTTTTTTTTTTTTTTTCAGAAAAAAACTATTATAATACCTTGTAGAGAATTAAAATTCATATTGAGACTGCCTGTTGAGTGCCTTCATATGTAAAGTCCTTCAATGCATACTTAAACAGGGGCCAACCAAGAGAAAAATTCTTCAATAAATAATGCACCTTTATGATATATTTTCTATAACGAAGGAATATAAGATTACAGAGTTTAAGCCTGGCATTCTGACACCAGACCTGAACAAAGTCAAATAAAGTCTTTTCCTAACAAACCTTTTACTTTCCAGTCACACTGTATTGAACCTATATCTTAAACCTGTTACTAGCATGAAACTGGTAGAAACAGCTTGAGCTTTGCATAAATTTGAGGCAGGCAGGAAAAGGAAGAAATTTCACATTTGGAAAGAAGAAAATGTCTTTTAAGCAGATTGGTAATTAATTTTTAAATAGCAGCTCTTGAAGCTGCTCATAGATTTGGAATATTAGGCTAAGTCCTGGGGAGACAGATTATTGGTAAAAATGCTAATGATGTTATCAAAGGTTCATGAAGAATTTCTCATGTGATTACGATTTGAATCTACGGGTTTGGTAGGTAAATATATATGTAGTATATATGTGCATGCACACATTGGGCATGTTGATATATTTAAAAGGAGATACTATGTGCTTGTGTCATCCTATGCAGCAAAAAAACAGTAAAATTGACGAGAAATACCTAAGTGACGTGAGAGCACGAGTTTAATTTTCCAAAAGTTAGTTATAATCCTAAACCTCATTGAAAGTCAGCGGGGCTTTAAAAGCTGACAGCCTACATTCAAAAACTATTTAGACTGTAACTCTGATCTTTGGCCTAAGCTCCATGTTTGTTTCAGCGATTCCTTCTGAATCGTATTTCTTTAATAAATCTTTTGTAGTTTCTAAGTCACTTAGGCATTAGGCACCTTTTAAAATGCTAAGCTGATATTTATATTATTGAATGAGAAAAAAGAAACCTCAAGATTGAAAAAAAAAATATATCCCTGCTATAGTATCAGCTGCTTTTACTCTGGAAGTATCAGTGTTCCTGTAGTCGTCTTTTTCATTTTCAGCTGCTACCACTTGACTTTTTTCCTTAGTAAGAAAAGCATTTCTTCATTTTCTCCACATTACATGGATGATAAAAAGGGAGCCTGCTGTCCGTACTGTATCAATGATCAAGCAGTACTAACTTTGCCTTTAATTTTCAAATACACGAGGCCTGGAGAATGACATATTACAACTACTTTCTTATCTAATTAGAAAGTTACTCAGAGTCACTTTGTTTTGTTTGCACTGTAAAAGCTACATGAGGACGTGACAGCCTTTGGCAAATAGAATATGTTGGGGTTGTATGGTATAAACCAGACCAAATCCTAGTCCTCAACAGAGCAACAAGTAGCGCCACTAAAGGAGTTATTATGCATTATGACCTCTGCTGAAATGAAACTTTGTTCTACCATAATTGTAACTGGTCTTGTCCCCTGAGATAGCACACATAGAAATTTTCCAGGTAAATGATAACTGAAGTAGAACCAAAGGGGTGATCACCGGGTTGGTATATATTAGGGTGCCTCTACTGAACGCAGCCTAAGGACACTGCGCTGGTGCATGGAGAGTCTCACGCCGTGGGTCTGTACGGTTCCTACAGCAAGCTTCGTCTTAAACACCTTTACATTAAACAGAAAATCATCTGCCAGTTACAGTGTTACTACTGACGTTGTCTAATCCAGTGTCATCTGCTGGAGGGGATTTTAGTAGTGTTTTGTGTGTTAAATGGAGTGAAATCCTGGCAACAACTAATTAATTAAGAATGTCTGTGGTGGTTTTTCTTCTTCATTGGGATGCTGCCTTTTTTTCCCCCTTTTCCCGTTCAGAGTTGGGACAAAGAGGACTATCTTTTCCCTTGACGTTCTAGCTGTTTATTTTCTGTTACAATTTTCCCGTCCTTTCTTAGCTACGGCGCTCTTAAGAACATCCGTGCAATTCATCGGTGTCCCCTGCTTTTACGCTGCAGTCCCTGAGTGCTCACAGCTGGCCCTCCCCACCTTCTCCATTGAACAGACACAGCTGTTCGGCCAGCACACAGAAGAGGGAAGAGGGAGAGAGATTAGTTTTAGCCTAAATCAGTTTTCTCATTTAGTTCAGCCAGGCTCTGGTAATGCAGCCATTTTAATCCAACAGAAGCCCGCGCTGCAGCCGAAATGGGCAGTCCTGCCCTCCCCGTGCCATTTTCACCTCTCCTGACCCAGCTCACTGCACAGCTGCACAAACGCCGTGGCTGGTTGGGGCAAGGAGGTGGGAACGAGCATCTGGGGACGAGGGGAGGAGGAATCACGTCCACCCTCTCGCTGACAAGTCAAAATGGCCTGTAGCCAAGCGGCTACGTGAATACTTGTGCCGGCGGGGGAGGAGGCTGGACCACTCCTTTCAGTGGCACTGAAGGTTCATGCTCATTCAGAGTACTCACAGGATTAGAGAATATGCTTCCACAATCAGCTTTAAGCTGATCTCGGTTCATGCTGTCACCAAAATGATTAGTAAGCTGATCCATCTAGCTGCACGATCACAGCATGGTAGTGCCAACATGTCAGGGGCGGAGGGGAGGACGGCTAGCTGGCGAGGAAGATGTTGGAGAGAGGGACAGCACCACCTTTTCCTCCGGCGGTGCGATCTGAGGTCTGCTTAGCCCGGCTGCTGTATCCCTAATTATGTATTAACATATGCCTGTATTGTCAGTATAAATCATGGCAATGATGTCTCTGAAAAGGAAACGGAGCTTTTATTAGGGCTCTGTGCCTTCCAGCACAGAAAAAATAATCAGAGACGCATCAAGCACAATCTAAATGAAAATAGATTTTGTTGAAACACAAGATGGTCAAACCAATAAGTGAAAAATGAAATATACTTTAGTCTTTTTCCAGATAAAACATTTCTGTTCCATGCCACTATTGCCCATGTGACTATGGCTAACCTCTTCATTCCCATGAGTTCCCATTTTGACATCTGCTGGTTCTTTACCAAGATCAATGTTCTTCTTTCCTTCTTCTCCTTCCCACCCTCTAGCTTTTCATGTGTGTTGTTTGAAAACAGGGATGAAGTGCCGATTCCTGTGTTTTTTGGGGAGTGGAGGGGAAGGAGGGCAGGGCACAGGGTGGTTCTTGGTTTTCTGTTTGTTTTTCTTCCAGTGCCAGGCTCATCTATCTTTTTCAGCCATAGTGAGGCCACAAATCACTGCCTCCATTCCACAGCCCACTTTTCCATTTCTTCTTCCTAACGAATTCCTTTGAGTGAACATGCTGATTTTCTTTTTACTAAATGAACGCCTGCATTACTCCCCTCCATTTTTGTCACAACTGCTCAGAGCTGCTTTTCTTTGTCTGATAGAGACCAGAATGAGAGAGAGATACATTGGGCTGCATTTTCAGGATGCCTCTTTAAGGTTGAAGCAGGTGTCATGTTCAGCTACACAAACTGTATGCCTCTAACAACAGTTCTCTGTACAAGGATGAGAGAAAGCTGAGGGCCTGTTGCAGTTCGTGAGAAGCCACAGAGACTTAAGATTCCTCGGGAGGACTGGAAGAGGGAGGGTTTGTGAAGATCACTGCCAAGAAAACCTTTAAAAAAAAAAAAAAAACTAGGGATAACTTCGGATATGCAGTTGAACTTTTGGTTAATTATCTGAACTGATCCTCTGAACTCTCTGAGGTTTGCCCATTGCTAATTAGCACTGCGGTGACTTGTTCTTTATGGATTATGCTAAGGAAGTTTAACTTAAAACTTAATTATACTCGTTTTTAAGTGGCTTATAGGGGAAAAATACTTTAATCGGGAGTGGTAAGGAATTTTTCCTGTGTTCAGACATCGGTAATCTTAGTGAGGCATGTGTAACGTGCTTGCGGAGTTTCACATTTGTTTTATTTGCTTAGAAGAAAGTAGAGTAAGAGGTTAATGAAAAGTATTTTATGCTTATGATTGAGAGTCTCACGATTATATATGATGTTCTAATGCATAATAAAATATTATTAATATAGAATAAATATGTAGACCACACATTGAATTGTTATTGTTACAGTGACAATGGCCTGAACTGTATAGATTGTCTTGTAATCCACAGGGATCTCTTTCTTCTACAGGCTTGGAATTTCTTGTCCCGCTTGCCAATTCTAAACGTCAGCCTGAGCATTAAGGGCTGTTGGGATGACCCAGTGCAGCCACAGAACGAAGTGCCTGTTCCCGCTTTGCCAACAGACACGCGAGATGACAAAAGATGGATCCAATTACATGCTGATCAAGAGTATGTGCTCCAAATCAATCTGCAGAGAACCCAGATGGGGTATCAGGTAGATTAATTTATCATTTCCGTCCCAAGTGCACAAGTTTCCAATAATCCATTTGCATTATCAATAATGCTTTCTACAGCAGAACAGTTTTGTTTCTTTTTTTATGGTGAAAGTGTTATGTAAATTATAAACACTTTCAAAGCCTTTTCTGTGTTAGTAATGAAGCAAATGGTTTTTCAGGCTGCAATAGGATAGTAAATAGACTCTTAAGGGAAAATCCTAGACCAATTCAAGTCAACGAAAAAAATCTCTGATTGTTTTTTACAAACCAGAAAATCATGAAAGTTCATACGCTTAGGTCCTATAAGCCGTGACAGTAGAGAAGATAACTTCACAGGCTGTATTTAAGTACTTGCCCGCCCCAAACTCCTACTACTCATACTTTTGCATATCCTGCTTCCCCAAACCAGTTTGTAAGCTTCCCTGTTATGTTCCTGTGTACCTCCAAACCGCATACCAGACCCATACCTGTATGTTTCTACTCGTAACACATCCTCAGGCCTTTACTGAGGATATTGTCCTCATATTTTACACGTGAAGCTTTTCTGAACATCTCCTAGAAGAACTTCTTCTCTTCCACACCCAAATTTCAGTCCCACCCCTTTGCCCAGATCCCATCTCCTCATGGGATGGTCGCCTCACTGGGCCCTCAGCACATCTTTGTGTGCCAAGGCAGCAACATAGGCAGCTGCACAGGTTTCCAGCTGCTCTGCCCGTAGCAGCAGCAACTCACTGTACCTGTTTGTCAGCTCTTGGAAGGGTTAAGACCATGCCTCCGTCATTCAAATCAGGCATTGCTGGGACTGTAGCCGTCCCTTACATACAGATGCTTTTTTTTTTTTTTTTTTTTTTGTCATTTGCATACCATTAGTGGCATATGGACCGCCATGATAATAATTTTGTTAATGAATTTCTCTAACACTTCTAACAACTAAGAATGATGACTACCAGCATTTTTGTTAAGATACAAAGAAGAGTTCAAGACATAAACAGACAACAGTTTTAGGTATTAGTTCTGAGACTCTGAAGACAACTTCATTTTAATAAAAATAATAATGGAGATACATATGTTCTGTTGTAAATCCTGAAGTTAACTTACATCAGTTAAAGAATTATGTTTGAAAAGTATTCTTCTTTCCCAAAAGACTTCTTGTCCTGACGACAGCAGGTTCACCATAGCTTCAAAGGGGAGACTGTCTCATTTGCAGGAAGGAAAAGGAGTCAAAGCTCCTCCAGAAGTCGTTCTGTTTGCTGTGCCAGTTACTGACAGAGACTTTTCCTAACCAGAAGCCATGGAAAAGAAGGGAGCGGGAGCATTTCATGCAGTGATCACTGTTTTATCAACCTCTCCTAGAATTTGATCCCTCTTTTGTAAGAAGCAGCTGGATCAAACTGTTTCTGAAGCTTCATTGCTTTGGTGGTGCTTTTTCTTCTGTATAAATCTTCAGTAAAACCCTTCCATCTACAGAACATGAAATGAATGCTGATTGAGTGTGCATCATTATCTCTTCAGCTTTCGGCAGTAAAGTCACTGTCTTAAAGAATCACTGGCATAATCTTTCCTTTTGCTATATCAATCTCAAATAAAGACTTCAAGTGCTGGTTTTGTCTTTATATTAATCTTGAACAATATTGTTTAGCATTATTTAAAGACACAAGGTTTACAATTAACCCTTCTGCCGAGAATAGCATTTGGAATACATTAGATGAAATTACAAAAAGGGAACAGTATTTCCATTCAAGTTTTAATAGCTTACAAAATAAGTGGAATAGCATCTTGTATTCTGGGTTTTTCTCTGTGGACTATGATTTTTTTTAAAAAAAACAAAAAACCTTCATCTGGAAAGAAATAAAAATATTTTAGTCTGGCTAAATTATCGTCTCATGTAATAATTCACAACAATGTGGTTTTGAGGTAGGGGTTTTTTTCATTCAAGGAAGAATGGTATTTTGGAAAGGTGATTTCTGATTTTACTAAACTGTTCCTTCCCCCCAACAGGGAAAGCAAGACAGTAAAGCAGTGGCTCCTCGATTCCCCAAAGTTAAAGATGAAGGATGGTTTCTGATATTGGGAGAAGTTGATAAAAAAGAACTCATCGCCCTGAAGAGAACTGGATACGTCAGAAATCGAAGTGCTGTTTCTGTTGCTTTTTATACTCCAGAAACTCCTGGAAAGTATGTAAAATTTAAAACTTAAATTCTCTTAATGCTTTTCTTTTCCAAGTAGTCAAGACCTAATTTCCAAACTAATGATTCTGCTTTTTACATTTTAGGTGCATCTACACATTGTATCTCATGAGTGACAGTTACCTTGGCATGGACCAACAGTACGATATTTACCTGAATGTTATACCACCTAGTACGTCAGCACAAGTCACAACAGAGGTGTCTGATGCCATGAGTCACCTGGCTCTGAAGTAAGGTGATCTGAAAAGTCCACTTAAAAGAACTGGTCTTGCAGCTAAGACATCTGGTCATTCTGGACATCCAAAAATGCGCTTGCCTTAGTGGAACCAACTTCAAACCTCAAGACAACTAGGAAGTTGAATGTGACTACTGTATTGACTCTGGTAACACAGAGTTAGCCACAGTGGCCTTACTCCTTTATGAAGATTTGTCTTTTCTTGTTTCATCTTTCTTCTTTCAGAAGTCATATTGTTAATTGGATTTTGACACATCAAAATAAAAGGCTAAAAGATAATGGTAATTCGTGCAAATTTAGGGCTATAGTCTTCGTTTTGAAAAGTGTTCTGTAGCCTATGTGTTAATGTAGTTTAAATAGTCAACTTTTTTAATTTATAGGGAAAAATACAAAATTTGATCTAAGAACTGCTGAAAATATTGATGGATGTGTTATATTTCATGTTTAATAAAAATAAGTCCATAAGAATGTTTTGCATTAGATTTTTTTAGTGTAAAATATGAGACACTAACAAAATCCTCCTCTTACACATACTATAGTTTGAAGGTAATAATTAAATGAAAAATTCCACAAATTTATATAATTAATATATAGTTTATATCAATTATATATATGCAGTAAATCTGGTTATAAAGGCATGCCAAGTAGTATGAAATATTTCCAGTATAGCAGTGATGCGATTTATGTAGATCACAATTGAAATTGTACATGTCTGTACATACATATATATATACACACCATACATATGTATTACATATTTACAATTTCTTCAGTGTTTTTTTCCTGAACTTTGTAGGACTAAGGCGTATAAAATCTGGTGTCCTGGTCTAGGGTTCAGTGCTAAAGTGGGAAACTACGTTCTGTAAATAAGGGAGAGTGAGGCTCCAAAAACAGGGTTTACAACAGACAGCTTGATGAGCAAGGAAGAGTTCTGCCAGATGATAGCGAGCGTCTAAGAGATGCCCAGCCGGTGACAGTACCATGGAGGCACTTCTGCCTGCAAGACACAAATCCGAAGGGAGAAGGTAGCGGCATCTATCTCCTGCACAATGCAGTGATTAGGCTGCTTGCCTTGATCTGTGCATCCTGAGGTCAGCCCTCTTCTCGTCCTTAGGGGGGATTCAAGATGCTGAGCGAGTACTTGGAGGCAACGTACTGCCAAAACATCACACCTCTTCATCCAGGCAGACTAGCCCTTAAACTGAATGTTAATATTTGAACTTGTTCAGCTTTGCATTTAGCTGATAAGCATTACCTCTCTGAGGGATCATTTTGCTGTCAATTCCGTTGTGTTTCACCAGATGAAAGAATACAGCCAAGTTGTTGCCTGGAAGCTCCCCCCAAAAAAAATTACACTGGTGGTGGTGCTGCACCCACATAAAATCACAGAACGGCTGAGGTTGGAAGGGACCTCTGGAGGTCATCTGGTCCAACCCCTTGATTGAGCAGGACTGCCTACAGCCGGTTGCCCAGGACCACATCCAGGTGGCTTTTTAATATCTCCAAGGATGGAGACTCCACAACCTCCCTGGGCAAGTTGTGCCGGTGTTTGGTCACATTCACAGTAAATCAGAGGGAACCTCCTGTGTTTCAGTTTGTGCCTATTTGCCTCCAGTCCTGTCACTGGGCACCACTGAAAAGAGCCTGGCTCCATCCTCATTAACATCTTCCATTTGGGTAGTTAGTTATACACGCTGATGAGATTCCCCCCGAGCCGGCTCTGCTCCAGGCTGAACAGCCCCAGCGCTCTCAGCCCGTCCTCATGTGAGAGATGCTCCAGCCCCTTCACCATCTTCGTGGCCCTTCACTGGACTCTCTTGTACTGGGGAGCCCAGAACCGGACACAGTACTCCAGGAGTGGCCTCAGCAGTGCTGATCACCTCCCTTGACCTGCTGGCAACACTACATTGCAGCAAAGAGAAGGCTGGCTGGTTTCAAAGGGTCAATAGTTAAACATTAATTTATTTCATATATATCTGGCACCTCAAAATGGTGAGAAAAGTTTTTAAAATAATCAACTCTGTAGTTGAATGTTTTCAGAGATCTTCACATCACCTGATGGTGTTAAAAATTTTGTATTTCATTATTACAGGTTGACTTTATTGCCTAAGAAAATGGGACAATAATAGAAAAAGTTGTCACTATATTTAAAGCCTGCTAGATGACACAACTGCCTTGTTCGTCATTTAGACTATATCAAAAATAATATGGTGTTGTGTCACACAGCAAACATTTTTTTTTTCAAATTGGTAGGCAAAAGTTTGGTTATACACACATTTACTTAGTCCTACACCCATTTTTAAGAGAACTGTTTAATCTGCAAGTAAATTTTCACAGAAAGTAAGTCCTTTCTTTGGAAAAATTCTTGGCTGAAGCAATATATTGTCCCTCAACAATTTTAATTAATTGGGAAAAAAAAGCTATGCCACAGTCAGACAACATACCAACATAGTGACGCTAGCTCTTGTTGCTTTGTAAATGCACATCACAAAGTAGTCTAACTGCAGAGTAGCAGACAATAGCTTTAGTATTCTGTATTAATCAATTAAAGAGTTTCTGTAATGTCATTTGTACCATTTGTACTTTGGTTTGGAAATATTGTATTTAATTTCCTAGCATGTTAATTGTTTTTAGAAATAGTTTGGTGCAATTTCTAAATAACATATTTGAAACTTTTTTTTTTTAACGGAAGTATTGGATTCATGAAGACAAAGTCTGAAGTAATATAGAATTAATTTCAGCAAATTGATTAGAATCAGTATTTATCTGAAAAATTCAAAAGAAGGAATTCTGATGCATTTGAAACAGCTGCTTAGAAGGAACAATCAATATGTTCAGTGATATCTAATGGTGGAAAGTGAGAATAGCTGTCTAACAAAAGTATGAAAATCAAGCACAGAATTAAAAAAAAAAAAAAAAGAAGAAATACTTTGGTGATGGAATTATCATTACAGATAAACGAGCAAACTGACAGCACATGCAGAATTTTTTTTCATGTTACATTTCTCATTCCAGTTTGCAAGCAGGTTTTTATTTTTCTCCCCCTTCCTGCCCACTTTCTTGGAGCAGCTGCAGTTAGTGCCTGCCTGCTCAGGTACAATACTTCTTCCAAAATTTGGAAAAAGCAACAGAAAACACACACATCTTGTGCATCAGTGTAAGTCTGCCTGTGTGACTTGGCCCTTTCCCTGTTACCCCGTTCTAGTCTGATAATGGCATCACAGCAGTACTTAGCAGGAGCCAGAGGAGGTTTGGGTGTGCAACCATCCCCCGTCTCTCTTTAAGGATCTCTTACAGTGCGAACTGTTGTTTAGATCCTCACTTAAGATTTTGGTTTCCAGTCCAAGCACTGAATGTATCCCAGTGGCACCATGAAGCCACCTTCACTACTGCAGGTCTTTCTCTTTTGTTGCAAATTGAATCTTTGAAGATTCTAATTTCACCCAGATGAATTCAGGGGTTTATGCTGCTGACCCAAAATTTCTCTTCCTCATCATTAGTTTGCTTCTAGAAACCATCCCTAGATGGCCATCCTGAAGGAAGTTTCAGGAAGTCTCACATCAGCCTCCCTCCTGGAGCCTAGTATAAGACTTGAACATTCACTGATAGAATCATAGAATCATTAAGGTTGGAAAAGACCTCTGAGATCATCTNGAATCGTGTGCATAGGAATAGGCTGCATTTAAAGAAAGGTAAGTTTGGTAATTCCAGTTTTCTAGTTCTGGGGGTTGCTTGCAAAGAAGGTATCCCACGTGCATCTGCTCTTGCACGTCACAGCCTGATTGCAAATTCTTGTGTTGCTCCCTCACTTAAGAAAAAGAGGCTGTGATATTTTTAAGACAGTTTGATGAACTGGTCCAACAGGCATCACTTCTCTGTGAAGACGCTTATTTACTGCAGCCAGTTCTTAAATCATCACTCTCTTGTCTTGCCTCCACCCCTCCCTTTAACTCCTTCCACTGCCTGTAAACCCTACAATCACACCTGTTCAGAGACAGTTATCCATACTAGTGGCAGTAAATTATCACAGAAGGAATTTAACCTCATCTCTCTATGATGTGATGTGGACACTATTCTAGCCTACATAGTAAGTACTGAAGCAGGACAAAATAAGGTAATACGAGCACACCATATATATTTTTTCCATATCCTAAAGGTCTCCATAAAAAAGTCTGAACTAATGCTGAGGGTAGGGAAAAAAAAAAAAAAAACCAAACACGTAAATTCTCTAATAAGAAAGCCAAGCCACAGGTGTAAAACAAAGCCACCCATCCATCCAAGTGTGCTTTACACTTCATATGAAATGGTAACTTTGTGTAACTGATTTTTAGATAAATTTTTCTGTTGTTGTTTTAGGCAACCTTTCTTCCAGCTAAATTGCACAGCTTTGGCCTCGCTTGAGTTGCTTACATGCAGGTACCTAGTGCCATTCAATGTGCAATACCTCACCTGGCCTCTACATTCAGCTCCAGAAGAACGTGCGCCACCTGCAGAGGGCTGTCAGATGTGAAACATGATGCTGTTGTATCTGTCACCGTCTGTGGATGCCTCAAGTAACCTAAGGCATCTGGAATAGCATTACTATCTACATTCAGGTAACCAAATTGAGCCCTTGTTAGTTGTTTAGTCATAGATAAGCAATTCAGTTGCTTAACTGCGTCTAATGCACTTTAAAATCTCCAAGGATATTCCAGTTGCCAGGCCAGAAGACAGCACGTCTTCCATAGGTCCTGCGTGACTTCTGCTATCCCCATGCAGATACATACACTGGTATCATGGGGTGGATACCTACATACTCAAGCTTAAATAGCTAATCAAGCCCATGCTATTTTGTAAGCCGGAAGAACCATAAGTGTTCAAAATTCTTCCATAGTACAGTGCAAGCTATTTTATGAGAAGGGAGAATTCTCCCGCTTCACGAGAAGAAATATTTTCTGAAAAAAGGTTTGGATGCCATAGGCTGCCCAGATAGACACATGAGCTACAAAAACGTGAGTGGGGCTGCTGCGCCAGTGGTCACTCCATTTCTACTTACATGCTATGCCTGTTCCATCAGCTACGTTTGATTCCCACCTGTCTTTTTAAAAACATACCTTGTTAAACGGCATGTCTTCTCAGAGCACACTGCACTTTGGCAGGCTGTGCCAAGGCTTACATCCGCAGAAATTCTGATGCACGTTTTTCTGAAGTGATCTGCAAAAGCTCAGGAATGAACTAAGCAAGCTTGTTGCTAATGTCACACACTGGTAGCAGTGAGAGGTTAAGCTGCTTGCATGAAGTATGTGAAGGGAACTTCTATATTAAAGGAACTTTTCTGGAAAGCAATTGTACTGCTTATACTAAATAAGTCTCTGTGTAAACAATTCCTACAGAGGATTCAATCTAGACAGAAGACAAAAGCTCCATAGAAAAGGATTCTCCGCAGTGATTATGCCATCCTGCAATTAAATGTTTACAACGTATCTTGTACTCAGATCTTCTAATGAGCTCCATACTGCACCAACGTGATTTGAATCCAGCACTCTTTGAATCAGTAAGCCTTTCTTCTGCATCTCTATTCCTAGAAAACCACAACCACCTTCTCTGCTCAAATCTCTCCTCAGAAATAAAGAACAAAAAATCTTCACCAAGCCTATACATTAGGCTTCACTGCTGCTTTTTTCTTTCTGCTTAGTCCCGTCCTACCAAAACTCTCAATAAAAACAAGCACTCAAAATAGAAGGCTTGTATCTCTCCTTGCAGAAGATCTGTACACAGCAGAATTGGTGACATCCCATTGCACAACGATGAAGGTCACACAGGTTCTAACCTGTGTTCCTCTAGGACAAGATGGAGATCTCATTAAAATTATTATAAGTGACCATTGGGTGGGTGTCTACATCTAGATTTTAGAATTGAATTGAGAACATGGAGGGAAAGGAAAGGAAAGACATTGGCTAGAAATATTGTTCATGCGCTAGAAAATCAATGGAATAAAGAATTAAAAGTGTTCTGTGCTGAATATTATCATTCCAAACAATGCAATTCCCACTAACTGTAATGACAGCAGAGGTGAATTGGGCATTTTTGAAAAAATCATGCTCTCGATAACGTGATACATGTACAAATAGTTATAGGGCTATGCTATTAATTACTGACAAGAACAACAGTAGAAAAGGGAGTCTAGAAATATCACCATCTTTTTCTAACTACACTCTAAATCGCCACATAAATGTGATAAACAGCATTCTTCACACACTAGCAAATTTGCACCTTGGGATGGAAATAACTCAGTTTCTACCGTGTAGCGCTAATGTGGGAAAATTAGGCTTACGTACTTGACAGCGGTACTTTCTTACAGCTAACGGGATAAAATTGTTTCAGATGCCAATAACACATGGTGAGTTCCCATCATGTATTTGTCAGCTAATCCAACTAATTAGGGACTAATTACGTATTGTAGTAGCACAGTAGTATCAAGTTCTGATAAACTGTCATCTTTGTAGCTGTGAAAATTCTGCAATTAAGCCTTATTTTGTTTCCTCGAATGATTGCAATGACTAAAGGGAGAGCTGGAGAGGATTCTGCCGTCTCCACAAAAAGGCCCTTTCATTCACCCACGCCAAAGCAAGATTCATCCCTAAAGGTTTTTTTGCTGTTTTGCCCTGTCTAAAATACAACATAAAATTGTTCAGCTCTCCACGAAGAGAGACTGCATGACTGTCCAACAGTTACAGCATCTTGTTGTTTCTCTGGCAGGGCTCTGCCCTGTCCCATCCCCCCCCCCCACCCCTGCCGACACAGCGAGGCAGTCTCTCATGTTACACTTGGACTAAGCTTTCTGGGGTAGGACTTTGAGGGGAAACTCGTTCTCTGTTTATAGGACACATAGCACAGGGGAAGTCCTGGTCCATGATTCGGTTCCTGCAAGCTGAGATCTACAAACAACCGCATAAGGCCCTACTGTGCTAAACTCAAAATATGATGCAATGTTACTCCAAGAATATATTAAGCAAATAAGACAGGTGCAAAATACGCCGCACAGTTAGCTGTATGATTAAGGCAAATGCCAGTTTAATTTTAGATTTTAATTCTAAGTGACTTGATTCAAAGAGGGAATGAGCTAATCTGGGAAGAGAGGGATGTGGAGATTTCTCAGTTCTCCTTAGTAATGAAATGCTCAGAACCGACCAAAGTGAAATAGTTACATAGGCCATATCCACGCGTGTGATACTCATCTAGCCATCTGCCTTTGTGCATCTCACGCATTTTTACGTGACGCCTATATGCAAACATTGGTGCTATCTTTCAGCCTCATCATTGCAGATATTAGGAAAATACATACGCTGCACCTCTCAAGAGAACAGCACCTCCATAACTTACATATAGGAGCACGTGCATCAGAAGGCAAACCCTTCCTGGTTCTTCACAAAGACCCCTTAGCAAAAGGTTTAGAAATTGCAAAACGTGTTCATAAAGGATTAACACTTTGCTTTCACCCAGTTATATATAGTTGCAGTGCCATCTGCTGCAATGCTACCCAGTAACTCAGAAGAAATCACAGCTGGATAAAGTTTCTGCAATTTTTGCTAACATTTTTTGCCTTCTGTTGGTAAACCATACACAGACCTGATCACCTACAAATAATTCTCTCTCATAATTTTTTTTTCCTTTTAATTGAATTCCACATCAATAACTTGTGGCTGGACTGCAACAGTAGAGGACTTTTGCCCTAGCACTGCTCATGGTTCTCAAGTTTTGGCTTTACAGCATGTGACACACCCAAGGAGCGCTGCAGTAGTTTTTTCATCCTGTTCAGTCTTATCAGTAGTCTGGCCATGAACTTAAAACTTGGAGAAAACAGAAGCAAACTTGCTCAACAGGTGGGGTTTTTTTCCTGCAGCTGTATTCATCATCTGATTACTCAACACTACTTTTTTTAGTCCTCAAACTGTTTGACTCCAAGCTGGAAGCACAAGAAAAAAGGAGAAACCACTGTAACCCTGAAGACTTGACTTAGAAATCCAATTTGCAAAACATTTTTTTCAGTGAGTTTTGCTGGAAAATGGCTACCAATAGATGGAGTTGGTAAAGTTGGGAGGGGGGGGAGAGGTGGAGGGGAAGAGAATTAAAGTTG
>VZTL01029027.1:20863-31636 GCA_013400535.1 Scopus umbretta
CACGTCGCGCGGGGGGGGGGGCGAAGAGAGAACGAAATATTCTGGCTTGTACTCCAAGATAAGAGTTGAGGTTGAAATGAAGACTTTCTTAGGATAAGGACAACATATCCTTTGGGAGAAAGCTGCTCAGAGTAAAATCATCCACCTGTCTGGATTAAATTCTTTGATTTTACCTGTTCTAAGCATATCTAGAATTAATCAATCTAAGCTCTCAACTATCCAGATCATGTAATTCTAAATGAATATATAAATTTTGGGGGTTTTGAGGTGGTGTTTGTTGTTTTTTTTTAAGTGATATTTGGGTAAATGACTGCTAAATCTTTATTATTATTATTATTTTAAGCATAATTAAGTTATGAATGAAAGTACTTGTAACGGTAAAAGGAATTGACTTAATCAATTAATTAATTTAGTCCAGCCCTACAGAGCAATCTCCTAGAATTATGTCCATTCATAAAGCCACGAGACATAAAGCAATGACATTCAAACTCCTTAGGCACTTAGGATAGGAGATACGGCATTTGGGTTATGCAAACTGAATGAAGCATGATCACACTGTTGCAATGAAAAAGTCATAAGACAATGATTTTTATTTTGTTGATGTGTCGAAAGTGGTGGTTTTTTGGTTTTGTCTTGCTGTTTAGCTTTTTTGGGACAGAAAAGCAGGTCATTGTGCATCATCTTTGGCACACAAACACAATCTGGAGCTCCCTGGAAAATTGTCACAGAACACACAGTGACAGCTCTTCCCTTTTGTTGCTGAAACCAAAACACCTGCATCAATGTTATTCCATACTCCGAGACCATGAACACTCTGAGAAAGATTGACACCAGACATTTTGTTCATTTTCTGTCTGGTTTGTGGGAGATGCTCAGTCAGGTGCCAGCTCTCAGATATTGTGCTGTGACTCCTAAGTTGACGGAGGCACCCGAGCTCCACTGGAGGATGTGAAAGTTTACATCCCGTTATCTGCCCTACACATCCTACAGTAGGGGGTGAGTACGTCAGCCTTCCAGGTCATGCTTCAGCTTCCTTCACAGGCAAGAGAGGGTGCCCAGAGAGATGCTCCGATGCACTGCTTTGGGAATAGGAGCCTAAATTTCTATTCCAAACTTAAATGCACCTCAACTAAAGTGAACCTTGTCCAGAATTTTCCCAGGACCAGGGTCCTCAGGGAATGCTGACCTTAAAGGACCAAAACCTTTAAGAAATAGGGATTTTTTTATTTTTTTTTTTTTTAGAAATAAGTGGTCCAGATGGATTGCTAGAATATTCTATTCCTTGTAAACGTTAAATAAAAAAGGAAAAATCTCACCAAAAGGATACTGACAAGAACACCAAACATTTTGTTTCTTCATTTTTAAAACATGTGGTACCTACCTATTTGTCTGAAAGTCTTGGGGAACAGCTGGATTAATTTAACCGAATAAGTGAAAATCTTTTGGGAAATATGGGTGCTACTAAGGAAACAAACAGAACCTGGAAAGAAATCTCAACATTAAGTGACTGAAAAATACGCTAAAGTTTCTTTTTTGTTGATGCATTGCCCTTTGCTTCAGAGATCGGAGGATGAAATGCATTCCCAACATATATTATTAGCAGATCAAATTTAGTTTCTGCTATTACTTTCAAAGGATTTGGTGAATAGACAGTAGCTTTAGTGTTATCTAATCCTTCACTCAGACCTAGGACTCAAAGATTAACAGCTGCAGATTTTATAACGTTTCCATTTCAGGGATAAATCGTATTTTCTCAAATTGGATAGGTAGGTAATGTCCTGAAGTTATTTAATTCTTAGGAACCATTGACTTTAGAGGAACAGACTAAGAACTCATGAGCATGAAAAATTGCTAATCGGATGAAATTAGATGAAAAAAATATCCCTAATGAGAAAAACAGGATAAGAATCCCATCTCCAAGGAGGGACAGAGCTTCAAGTCACACAGACAGGGCTGCTGTGAGGCAACAGCCCTGTTTGGTTTTATTATACAATCTCTTCTGCTTTCATTACACCAAATTCTTTTGGCAAGATGGCACAGCTTCCACAAAAGCATATCTCTACCGTTTACCTGGAGATTAGGGCACATTAGGGGAAAACGTGGTCAGAAAAGGGAAGGAAGAACTGAAGGAGGGAATTTTGTATGGGAGCAGATGGGATAGTGGAATGCAGCTGATTTTTTAGGTAAGAAAGCACAAGTCCTATCTCTTATTCTGAAGGACAGCAAGCCCCTATTTTCAGGGGAAGGTTCCAAGTAACATATCCTAAACAGACAAGCACCTCTCCTGTAGTCTTAGGCAAGGTACCAAACGTAAGCTACATTTTTGTGTCGCACCTTTGTGCTAGGCTTCCCTCTTTCATATGCAGTTATCCAGTCTCATCTGAGATAGATCTAATTTTCCAAATTCACCAGACAGGGGAATTTCAGCACCTCACATCTTGAATTCCACTCTGGCTGCATTTAGGGGTGAGATTCTTGCTATTTAAAATTCCTTTCTTAGCTATATCGCTAAAGAAGTGCATACTCTTCATTTTAGAAACTATATATGCTCTTCTTCCCATTTTACCCACCTATGCTTGTAGCTCCCATATTACATCATACCAACTTGATGTTAAGAATAAGTAGTCCACATTAAAAAGTGGTCCATAACCTTCCATTTGGACGTATAGCCTGTGACATTAATAAAATATAGTCAGTTAGTCAACATTTCTCAGAGAAGGAGGAATAAATAGATTCATGGTAGAATATTACATATATATGTATAAATGTTATAGTAACACAAACATGTTACTAACACGAACATAACAAGCCATTGAAGTTAGCAGTTAGTGTTGGCACCACCACTGAAAGAAGGAAAGAACCCAACAAAAGTAACATTCAGAGGAGAAATGGTGCTTTGATCTTTTGGAAGAGCAAAGAGATTACCGATTGGAATCAGATCCCTGTCTATGTGTTAGGTTTATGTGTAACTGGAGAAGACAATCTCCTTTAAAATTAACTTCCACTGCTCCATTTCTTTACTTATACCCCTTTATCTTCCTGCAATAAAACAGGGGGAAAAAAAAAACACAAAACTTTGTCCACAGTCATTACTTCATTTTTTATCTGCCACTGATCTTTTCATGTAAGAATCCCTGTCCAGCTCAGATCACCAATGCAACACTGTTATGCCATCTCTTCTCCAAACCACAAAACTTCAGGCTAAGAGAAACAGCAATGTAATCAGATATAGGAATAAGGATAAATCAAGTAATTCCCTGTTTGAAATTTCTATTTTTTCTAACTCTCCCTTTCCCATAATTATGCTTACTCTTCCATTTCAGTCCTTACTTCATCTGCATTTCAGTTTCCCAAGCTGTCTAGCATTGCTTCTATTTTATTTATACCCTTCTTTCTCGTTTCTGTCGTGTAGCTTCTTTTCTCTTGCAAATAAAAATAAACACATACATCTAAACGAGTTTAAAAATTATTTCTTACTGCTGCTGCTAGCCAGAGCACCTTTCTCTGGGCTTTCTGTATTTTTCATTGCCTTTTCCATTTCTATGCCTTTATCTTCAAACTGTGTTCCAATGTCTGATTGTGGTCTCGCCTTTTTTTTTTTTCTTTTTTTACCCTTCGCATTATGTGATCTGTTATAACCTTTCTTATAGTAGTTTGGTTTTGATCCCAAGTGCTAGTCACAAATACGTCTGCGGCAGATCAGGCTCTCCATTGAAGAAACTCCATGCCAGCATCTAATCGTGAGCTACAGTAAAAGATGAGCTAAACCAAGTCTCATGTTCACATTTTCTACCCATCCATTTAGTGTATTTGCTCAAGGTCAATCCATGTTTTGAGCAATAGGTAATAAACAAGGCCTATCTTGTCTGTATGGACAGGAGGAGGAAAAAAGCACTCCTTCCCTTGGGTGACAAGTTAACTGGCATTAAGCATCTTCATGAGGCATCAGTATGTATTTTGCTGTCAGTAACACCTAGCAATAAGATTAAACTACCCTAGAGTCTCCCATCTTTCTCATTTCGGCCACCCTTCACCTGCCTCTTAGAACGCCATCTGTGATTGCACTTGTCCCCAGCCAACCAATCACAAAACCAGGAGTTTCCTACAGCTGCGCTTTCTTCATTCTTTAACTCATACTGAAGAGGGATGAGCAACAAATCCTAAATCAGCTTTCATTTGACCACAGGAGATAGATATTGTTTTGCAAGCCTAGACTATGCTCTTCTACCATCTGAGTCCCTCAAACAACCAGGGAAGCAACCGCTGACTGAGAGATCAGGCCACAAAGTGTCTACAGAAAATTTCATCTCCAGCATTAATTTCAGCTAACGCTCCCTTGGTCATGAAGTACTATAAAAACTGTCATAGCCAAAGGTTGCTTACCACATGACAGTTTAAGAACAGATTCCTTCCAATTTAGGTATGAAATAACAAGTTCAAATACTCCACACTCAGACAGCAACAGTTGTCAGGCCCCACGCATGCACTAGGTTGGATCATGGCACAGGATATAAATCCACATTCTTCAGACCATAAATCAGTCCAACTGGCCGACTGACTGCAGACAGGACGCCCATAGCGCTGGGTTGTTCTCCAGCTGTGCATGACGAGATTCCCCTGCTGCATCCAGCACTGTGAGAACCAAGATGCTGGTCTGATTCAATTGGATCTTCTTGTGTTATGTTTCAAACTGTTGAATATGGGTATCTCTTGGTATTAAAAAACATGCAGTTCCAATGTGCTGATCCTATACAACTCTTCCCTTGACAGATCAATACATTTCCTAGCAAATACTGTATTTCTGAAATAATTTAAAAAAAAAAAAAAATTACATTCATTCAAAAGCAGCTTGCCCAAGCACACATTTGAAGCAAACTCATTTCACTTCATGCTAATTCGTGGATCAATATTAAAAGAAAAAAAGAAAACCCACCCACCCTACGTTTTTTTGCGTTAAATGAGGGGAAAAACCCTATAAGAAGACCAGATCTGGGGTACAAGATAACACAGACAATTTCCAACATAAATGCTAGTTATTAGGTGTCATGTAGAGTCAGGAGTTGCCATGGAATCCATTTGCTTCTAAACCAGCTCCTCCTGCTGGAATACTTTCTCATTATTATTTCTTTCAGTAGCACAAAAGGAGCTGGCTATACAAGAAATGTTATTTTTGGGTAAAGTTTCTACTATGTCTGCAATCAGACATGAAATTAAAATCTAAATTTAAAGCTATATTTCTGTTCAAATGTAAAGCTACGTTACTGTGGTCAGAAGAACGAAATCGTTGTAGACTTTTTATAGATTCAGTAAAGCAGAGAAAACAAATTATAGCTAAAGTCTTCCTTTCAGCTGTCTTCCCATGAGTGAAAATAAATGTCATATCTGATGTCTACTGTTTACATTTTTGCTACATTATTCTCCCACATTATGCTTAGCTTTTAACATTTTCCTACTAGTTACTCTATGCAACAGCAGCCCCACTACCAGTCTAGTTATTAACGTTCTGGTATGCAGAACAGTGTGTGCATGCCGGACACCAGGTTTATTAGGCCAATGAACTCACTTGTTGTGATGTCAGTTTGAATAGATGGATTTTAGAAGAAAAAAAATGTGATCATGCCTTCTAACTCTTGACACGCCGATTACTGGGTTTCAATTCTTTTGTATACAATGTACTGCAGTAAGACTGGAGGACAATACTGGAAAGTAACCAGCAATATTAGAAAACTATGTCAGTGATTTGCAGCTTGGCATGTTAATACTTATTATTAATATTATTGTTTATTATAGACATTGACTAGCATTGCATCTGGAAGCCCTAAACAGAAATAGGATCCTATTGTGATCAACACTGTATGGAGATAAACACAGCCCTTGCCTCCAAGAGCTTGTATTGTATGGTCCTAGCCTTGTAAACTGATCTGGGTAGATAGATTCTTGCGCCCCCGCAGAGTCCCCCAGCCCTCCAAGGCGGTCAGAGCTTCCTGCCTAACCCTCCTATGCGGGGAAGTGGAAAGCAAGCTTTGGGTGCAGGGAGCCGGAGCCTGAGCCTTTCTAATCCGTTCCTCTCCCACCCTTTAGCAGCTGAACTACGCCCAAGCTTAGGCAAGTCCAACATCTTACCGAACTTCTGACCCTTAGTTACATCTCTCGAACGGAAAAGTTTTGCTCCTGCCAGGAAATCAGAGGAAGCCCTGTGCCATGCAACACCCTTCCCTCTCCAGCCCCTTGTTTTCTAAGGTCCCATAACTGCAGGTAGACTCCTGTATCCATGGAGATACCTGTGGTACCTCTCAAGAAGCTCCCTAGAGTGCAACAGCTTCTGGGACAAGCACTGCCCTTGGAAATGCAAAAGAGCAGAGACAAGCAGGCTAAAGACAGAGAATCTTTTGTCCTGGATGGAAAGCAGAAGGGTCATTGGAGCCCTACAATGGATAGGAGCAGCCCAGCGTCAGTAAACAAGGGCTGGGCTGGTGGGACAGGACAGGGAGCCGTAAGCCGAGTGGAACAGCCAGGCCGGCAGGGCAGAAGCCTTGCCAGCCAGGGCCCACACTACCTGAGCAAGGAGAGCAGGGCTGGCACGGGGACGGCAGCTGGGCTCAGGCCAGAGCCTAGGTCATCAGGCAAGGCCATAGCGGCAAGGCAGGTCCAAGGTCAAGCCAGGAAGCCAGTCCATGGGTCAGGGTCCAGATCGTCAGGGTCCAGGTACAGGCAACAGCCTGTACCAATCAACAGCCAGGTACAGGCATAGCTGCAGTGCTGCTGGAAGCAGGAACCCCTACAGCCTGGCTCAGGCAAGCACTGAGGGCAGAGGGTGTGGATAGAGCTGCCAGCTGAGGCTGGTCAGGGCAATTAAGGCTTATTAGTGCACGCAGGGACCTGACACCCAGTCTTCTCCTGTCTCGCAGGTATGGCTGCTCTGACAAGGGGCTGGGCTAAGTCATGCACCAGGAGCATTTTGTGCTGAAGCCAAAATTAAAACCAGACTCCAGTACATCCTAAGGTTTTGGCTCATTTCAAAAATGCAGCATTAACATCACCAAGCTATTGCCAGACCAAAGAAATGACAATTCGTTGTTCATCTACCAGCTAAATCTGAGAGGAATTACACAGGGTAAGCAAGCCCTGGAGGTTCCTCCTTCCAGCTGCAAGTAGTGGACACTCCTCAGGAGAGGCACTGCAGGGGAAACTGTCCTTTTAATAGGTTCTAGCTTCAACTAGTTACACCCAGCCGTCACATTATGTAAACAAAGTCCCATCATCAGTGAGGAACAGTCAGAATTCATGGTTTAGACAAAACATTTCCACAGCAAGGGAGAACCTAAATAAAAAAATATTAATCACGGGCATGTGCCGAGCTTTGGGAAACACCCCTAGCCCTCAGCAGATTTAGCATAGGCTGAAAGAGGTTAAAGCTGGATTCAGGCTTACAAGTCTGGTGCTGTTCCCCTGTGCCCCCTTCCAATGTAAGCAACTGATCCCACAGTGTTTTGCTCAGAGACATCATCTCGTCTGCATCGCTTCTGAAGAAAACAGCTACAAACTCAGTTCATACCGCAGTTGCAGTAAGGCATCTATTTACCACGTGGGGAATGCAGAGGAGAGCAGTGACAGAGCACCCAAGTAATTCAGAAACTGTTAAGTGACAGAGAGGTTGCTCCCAGCTTAGTGCACAATGCTCGTAAACTTGATTAGGCTCATAACCACAAACAGGTACAAGACTAAACCAAGAAAAGTTCCTATTAAAATCCATGTAGGGAACGCTTCCCACCTCACCCTACAACAAAACTGCAAGCATCCTGATGATGGTGATGAAACACAACAAGTGCAACGGGCGCCAGCTGCGGAGCTGTCAGGCAGCCTCACACCCTGCGTCCCTCCTTTTTGGTCTGACCAAGTCTATTCTCCGAGGTGATGGGAGGCCGAAGGCAGAGCTTCAGTGCAGCAGAGGGGGACGGTTCCGCTTGCTATTGATTTCCTCTGAAACGGCATGTGTTATTTCGAAGCGAAGTGTATCCTCGAGACGGGTTAAGCTGCTTTCCTCCACTGAAACAAAGCAGTGGTACAAGTCTATTTGTGACCTCTTAATTATCAGGTTGATAGTAAGAACAGACTGTGGAACGCATCCCACTTTTTTTAAACATTATTCTTTGGGGTGCTGAAATTTAAACAGGCTTCTGCTGACAGATTCCCCCCCACCCCACCCCGACTAATGAAATAACTTCTTTGCTAATGAAAGCCAGGCCTTGGGAAAGGAGATTTCGGCGATAGCCAGGGGTTGGAGGAAGCCTGACGCGGCTCCAGCTCCGCTAGCGGACGTGAATAAGGGCAGGTCTCTCACTGTACCTGAGGCCTGGAGGAGACCACCCTCCCGAGGAGGTTCCCCTCGCCGTGAGGCGGCTGGCCTGGCTCCCCGGCAGCCGGCCTGTACCAGGGCGAAGCCCCCGCAGGGCCGCTCCCGCTTCTCTTGCTCTGGGACAGGGATCACGCTACCCGACCTAGCAAGCCGAAACCAAATATAAAATAAGGGAAAAGGGAACGTTGCCTCCCCACCGCCCCTGGCAAAGCTCCGCGCCCCCCTCTCGTTTAGGGGCGAGGAGGGCAGGGCCGNCATTTTGAAACTGCAGTTTCTGCCATGACAAACTGCATTTTCCGTTTTAAATATTGACAGGCCAGTGTTGCCCCGTCTTTCGCAACATTTGCTTATTGCTTCTTGCATTCCAAGAGTTTTATCAGTGGTCTCCTCTTCTGCTTTTTCAACAGACTCGGAGCTGGGGATGGAGAGTAAATTAACCTGGAGCCGCTGAGCAGCTGGCAGATGTAGAGCACTCCGCTTGCAGCCCTCACACAAGGCAAAGGCATCTGCTTGAAAGACTCGAGCAGAGAGGCCATAAGCCTGTTTGTACCCTCACAGAGATGCAGCAACAACCCTCTGCCTTTCCTAGAGCCTCTTCTGAATTACGCTTAAGTGCAAGAGACTAGACCTCTCCTAACGCCTCACCACCCTCACCCTTCTCAGTCTGTATTTTTCTGCTTACAGGCCGGTGCTTCCACAGTTGATTCAGGGTCGTTGACCACTGCAGGTTCAGTTTTCTGCTTTGTTTCGAGGCTTTCAGGAAGGGGGTTTTGAGCTTTTTGTTAGCCTCTTGGCTGAGCGGCAGAGATTTCTCTCTTAGCATCAGTCTTCAACACAGAATTTCACTACAGGCTGGTAAGGCAGAGCAGTTTAAGTCAGAACAGCTAGAAACAACACATGGTGAAGCACTGACCCGTAATGCAATTAGCAGCCTTCCCCAAAAGCATTTTTCAATACCCTAGGGCACCCAGAATTTGCTGACTATTTGATTTGTGCTGCCTCAAATTCCTGACATTGCTTAAGCAAACCACAGGCCAGGAACTAAAATATTCTGTCTTCTGATCCCTTTTTTAAGGCTACTGCCTTTGTTTTCTCAGAGCAAATCAGTTTTCCCGATCAGAGGAACGCAAGTTTAAGTCTCAGCTCCCAAGGGAGAGGGATTTGTTAATTTTACAATATGCTATCCAAATGCTAAGAGTTTAACAAACAGTTGCTCCAAGATGAGCACCCGGCTTTTATTTCATTTACAATGATTCAATTAGCAGTCATCTAAGGAATTCTGAAAAAACGCTGGGTGTGAATATACTGGCTCACAGAGATTTGTTGTTCTTAATCCAGATGCAACCCTAGCAAGCAGAGATGTGCAAGAAGAAAAAAAAAACCCAAACCCAAACCCAACCCCATAGCTAGTCCAGCCAGTGAAGGGCATTGCTCAGCGAGTGCTTGGCTGGACATCAGCTGCATCCATCACCTGAGAGAAGACAAATGCTACTGTCATCCAGTCTGCTCAGCTCCATCCATCACTGCTCAGCCAGGCTGGCTTCTTTTGGGTTTTTTTGGTTGGGTTTTTTGGGGTTTTTTTTGTTGTTTGTTTTTTTTTTTAAGCGATCGTCAGAGCCACCCCCGTGGTTAATTCGCTAACACGTACCTTTTTGGAATGCAAGCGGGAAGGCAGTGTATAAGCGATGGCTTGCGCTTGAAAAGATTTTTCTCCCTGCATCAGAAACGGCCACCTTATTCTTGGAAAGGGGAGGGGGGGGGGGAAGGGGGGGGGGGGATCGTCAGAGCCACCCCCGTGGTTAATTCGCTAACACGTACCTTTTTGGAACGCTAGCGGGAAGGCAGTGTATAAGCGATGGCTTGCGCTTGAAAAGATTTTTCTCCCTGCATCACAAACGGCCACCTTATTCTTGGAAAGGGGAGGGGGGGGGGAAAGAGTGTGGGAGGTGAAAACGCATCCAAACTGATTAAACCAATAAATATATCGGAGCGCACCAGAGCGTGCTGGAGAAGAAACCGGCTCGGACGTGTCCTATAGGGGAATGACCCAGTAGGGGGTTTTCTTTCCTTTTTTTTTTTTTTCCCCCTCCCTGCTTTGACTTGTACACCGGTCTCCCGCCCCGCTCTCTGTCTCGGCACACACGCTGCAGTCTAGGCTGCGTCCTGTGCCTGGCCACGCGAGTTTCCTACCACGTAGAGTCGGAAACCTGTCTGTGAAACGCTTTGTTTTCACCCGGCCTTTCTTCAGACGCCCCGTTTTATCACGCGTCCTTCAAAATCACGCCGCGCCGCGGTACCTGGTCGTGCAATTTGCCGGTATTTTCCGCTTTCCAGAGTATTCCCACCCCAGAACAACCGCGTCTGACCGGAGCGCACCTCTCCCCGCAGCGTCAGGCAGCCGGAGGGTCTCCCTCGGC